>BGZK01002290.1:0-66968 GCA_005406025.1 Eumeta japonica | reverse complement strand
CTCATCGTTCACATACTTGTCGCCTTACGCTCGCCGCTCACATACTTCGTCGCCCATGCTCGTCAGCTCACATATTGACACCTACGCTTGAGTCACCCACGCCTGTCGCTCACATACTCGTCGCCCATGTTCTCCGTCACTGCTTCACATACCTGTCGCCCATGCTCTCATCGTTCACATACTTGTCGCCCACGCTCTCGTCGCTCACATACTCGTCGCCCATGCTCTCGTCACTCACATATTCGACACCCACGCTCTGGTCGCTCACATATTCGTCGCCCACGCTCTCATCGTTCACATACTTCTCGCTCACATACTCGTCGCCCATGCTGTCGTCGCTCACATATTCGACACCCACGCTTGAATCACCCACGCTCTCGTCGGTCACACACTTATCGCCCAGGCTCTAGTCACCCATGGTCAATCACTTGCATTGAAACTCTTGAAAGTAACTTTGGTGTTCTACTTTACAAATAGCACATAAGACGATGATAAAGCTCAGGCTGCACGATTAAAAATTATTATTGAAAATATATTGTTTTAATTTATTTAAATTCGTTTTAACTTTTCATTTTTATAGTGATCACTAAAATATTTTTACTTATCCATTTAAATGAAATATTTTATCAATTAATTATCATTAAAAATTTAGAATTTCGTTCTCAGAAGCTTATGAATCCCGGGAACACTAACAATCAGATCAAAACATCGTACTATTGCATTGTCATCGGTTATCCCACATCAGTGTATAACCTTGACTTTTTTTAAGTACGTTATACAAATACAAATAAGTACCATTGCGGTAATAATACATTGTTTTTTTAAACTAAGAATTGTTTAAGAAAAGATAGAAGTTCAAACTAAGGATAGCATCGTATGAAATTTCTTTACAACGGTATTGTATGCCTTCAATTTACAATTTATTAAAATATTTTATAGTGAATATATTGTGCTCCTATTAGTAAAATATTTAATATATTTTAAAATATTTAATGGTCATTTAACTTGTATATAAAATATTTAGTTTACATACTTAACGTTTAGCTAAAATTTTCTCACGGCTACTTACTTCCACGTGGGGCTACAAGATAAAATTAATAACCTCTTGTTCTAGAGATATAATTAGATAAATATGGTTTCTATTTAATATTGTAATAATATATTGGTTTGTATCAATATTAGTAAAAACATTTTTGTGTGAGGTATCACACAAAAATGTTTTTACTAATTACCTTAATTTACCTGTTTCTTATGGTAATAAGAAACAGGCTGATCAAGGTTCTAATAACCTTTCGCAGGTTCGCACCCCTACAAATAATCTATTCAGATTACGTTTAGAAAAATATTTCCTATTAGTCATACTAGGTATGGTAGAAAAAAAATTGAAAGTAGAAAGAATGTAGTGGAGACGCAATCTCCACGTAGTATGTGTGGTTGGTCTTTAAAGGATAGATATAGAAGCAGTCACGTCAAAAGGTGGCGTGGTTTGACAGAAGATGTGATGACTAAAGGCTTGGCCATCTTAAAAGGATGAATTAAAATAGATTGATGAAAAAAAATAAAGCGAACGCTTGTAACGAAAGGGTCGACAAAGGTAGGTCTAGAAAAGCTTAGGCCGATGGAATTGGTGGCGTATTGAAGAAGGATCAAATTTTATACATCCGAAACCAATAAACTTGCGTGGAACGATTTGTTACTGTCTATCATTCCAAAAATAGGTGTTGATTTATATTATTACTATTATTATTATATTATAATCACTATAAAATTTGCATGTAGAACGGTTTATACTTAAGTGCGAGAATCTGTCTATTTAGCCTGTTTTAGAAAAATACTTAACCTGTTTTTATACTTACTATTTATTATTTATATCCTCCATTGCCAAATAAACTTTTACCTGAAATGACACGCATTGAATCATCAAAAGTACCTTTAATAAAGACACATAGCGAAAATATATCTTCGAAAAAATACACAATTATTTTTTAGATGTTTGCATATTTCAAGCCGAGATTTTATCTATTCTAAATGGGATTTAATTTAAAAGTCGATTATTTTCCACTCCATCTTTTCCTTTTCGTAATAAATCTCGTATTACAAAGATAAATTTATCTTGATAATAACCGTTCGATCAATCAATACCCCGGAGTGAGTCGCGGGTCCCGTAATTGACAGAAAAATCTTCTACAGGTAGGCGATTTCGTTTCAGCTTCGCTTAGCAAAACTAAGTTATTTTTTTTAACTTCATCAATTTTTTCGTACTTACGTGTCTGTAAGGGCCTAGCGATCCGTGACAGTTTAAATGCAACCTAACAGAGACAATAACATTCGAGTCCTAAATAAGGGCGAACTGATGAATTCGTTTTAAATTTAATTCAATTTGAATTAATTACATCATGCCTCGAAGCATACATCAAGTCATCAGTACCTTTAATCAGAAATGAAAAGTTCACGAAAGGCTTTGCTTTTAGAAGGAGATAATACGTACCTGACAAGAAATTCACCATACTCAGTTTAATAAATAAAGTAGATCCATTTTCGTAATTCGCGAGATATTTCCCATCCCACACTAGACCAGACGACCAAGGTTTATGGCGCAAAATCTCCAATCTGGATAAAAAGATTGTAGGTGGGTGTTCCTCAGCAGTAAGACGATTTAAAGCTGATACTAGAGAGTTATCATGCGTCTAGAAATTCTTATGCAAATCAAATTGGTGACGTCTTAAAGAAGAGTCAAACTTCTGTCACCGGAAACGGATAAGCTTTCAGGAAACGATTGATGGGTGTCAGTGAAGCTAGAGAGGTGTGCAAAGAACGTACCATACATATATGTGTGGTATCGGACTACTTATTTCCGAAATAAACATTGTTTTTCTTTAGTTATATTCAAAAGTAAAAAGGATTTTTGGGAAAATCTCCTCGGATAGTTAATTTGGAATAATTTTTAATTGTTTCTAATGTATAGATACAACAACATCTGGATTATTACGTGAGTATAGTAGTTATAACAACTCGGCGATGAATTTAAATTCCTTTTTACCACCATGAATAATTGGTGAATAATTTTATTTAAGTTTAGAATCGAGCGTGATGAGTAGAGAGGAACAGGCATTTAATTGGTTTCAATATGAGTCTATCAGAGGAAGAACTGGGAGTGCCCTTCGACGATAATAAAGAGGGAAAATTTTGATGTACCGTTGTTTTTTGTTTCAAACATATATAGTAATAAACATATCAGTCATAACATGTATTATTAAGTTAGACTAATGAGAAATTAAATTAAAAAACGAACCAAGGATTTAACCACACGCTACTCGTATTCCACTGAGGTATGTTAGACGTTAGTTAATTATCTGATAATGAATTATTATGTTGTCAAACTGGAGCAAGTATAACATGGCCCTGTTTCTTTATTCCAATATTTCGTTTTCTCTCATAATGAGTACCAATTTTCCTTTGTTCATCACATTGACATTTGTGATCAATTCGCGTGCGAGTTTATCGAATTATGAAGAAAAAATGATTATTTGATGGTGAGAATTATTTAATGTTGTCGAAGTATTTTGAGATGTAAAAGAATGTATATTACACTTTTGTATGATACGCTCTGTAACTTTGTGGTTGTGTGTCGTAAATAAGAAGCGTTTTAAGAATGTAGCATAACTTTACAAAGCCTCAAATTAAAATTGGAAAATGAATTCTATTATAAAACTAGTCATGTAATATCAGTAATGTTATTCAATTTATCTTTTTAATTTTTATTACTTGTAAATATAGCGCTATTAGCTGAGCAGGCAAAAGGCTGCTTTCGAATCATAGGGTAGAGCAGTTGGTTCTAGACCAGAGATGAATTTTAATTTCAACCTGATTAAAACTACTTAATTTGTTTCTTGTACATCATGGTAACCAGTCATTCACACATCTCGCGGGAACATTTGTGCCAAAGGTCATGAGATGAGTTTGTGGAAAGATATACTTTTTCAGTGAAGTGACAAAAAACGTAAGACATAAAATAATGTTACACTGAAAACTAATTTGCAATATAAAGATAATTGTAGGAATTATTGCAAATATTTAATAATATTTTGTTGTCAAATATTGTTATAGATTGCATCTCCATGTATTTTTAGCACCATTTATTTTACAGTCATCAGAGTGATAAATCCCACTCTAGCGCAGTGTAGATCGATAGCTGCTAAAGATAGTTGTCACCAATGAGATAACCACATCTGGGTTCAACACATTACTGTACTCTTCGAGAGAAGCAGCGTTTAATTTAATTCACGTTAAAAACTCATTGGGCAGTTCGCCCATGATCCGGTACCTTCTGCTTCGGAGAGAACGCTCTTAATTACCGAGGGCCGACTGCTCGCCACCGCCCTCTGCAGTTAGGCGACGAAAAAACCGTTAACCCTAGACGTTAACATCGTATAGGTAAGAACAACTTTAAAGGCCCCCGACTGGTATTCAAGTCGTTCTAACTTCAACCTGTAACCTTTTGAGAGCATGTCCCTCATTGATGGGGTGACGAAAAACTTGTACGAAAGATACTTTTTGTGGAATATGCGTAGAAAAATATAAACAGACGAGTACTCGGAAACTAATGAGCTGTCGCGGGACGCCTGACAGATGTGAAACATCGAAACTGCTTTGTATATAAAATAAAAATGAAGGTTTATTAATTATTGAAAAAGAAATTTTTTTAGAGATATATTGTAGGATATGTGACATTAGAAATGGAAAGAAAAAAAAGCCTTAAGTTTTTTATAATAATATTTAATCCGACATCTCGTTGATTACTTTTGTTGTAGTAGTAGTCGATCCTTCCTTAAATTCCACAAAAGTTACATACTGCGCAAATAACTCTTGCGCAGAATCGAGCAGAGGGGAGCGTAACCTGGATCGAGACGATGTCTCTGTCTCTGTTTTCACTCCTATAGAAATTTTACTCCCGTACCGAGCGATAAGATATTTCACGTCAAAAATTTTTTTTCAGTCAATAAACACGATTACCAGTAACCCTATTCAAATTCTTTATTAATAGCGTTTAATGTAACCGCGTCTACTGCTTTATTCTATAATATGTATATAGATGACTTTATATGTCTATATGACTATAAATATATATCAATTTATATTTATAAATGACCACAACACGCAAGAATACGTTTGGAATTGCGCGATATCTTTATTGTTGGCTTAAAACATTAATTTTTCGTACATATTTGTCACGGCGTTATATTTAAAGTATTTATACTTTACTTCTTAATAATGCACTATTTAATTTGGAGCACGTTTTTCATGCAATGATTTGTTTTGTTATTGATAGTGATTTATATCAACCAATCCAGAGCTTGTTATTCCACAAAAAAAAATACTATCAATCACGGGCCCTCAAGTCGTCGCCGGCGCCCGTAATTGACAGGAAAATCTCTGACAGATAGGAGGTGAGTTCATTCCGAGGCGTACCGGGGTTATTCCTTAAAAGGATTCGTTGACGCGGTAATATCCAAGATAATGATTGATAGTCCCACACTCCGGGGATGTCACGGTGAGATGTCTCGCAATAACGTGACACTTTTATGTACACTTCACAGTTTAATTTGTTCTGTGAGCTAAAAATGTTGATCGATTTTATGTTCGCTAACTGTTACGCAGATAGAGCTGTCAAAATTAATATCCATATCGGGAGAAGTTTACGTACAAACATAAACAGACGTAAAATATATTTTATGCATAGTTAACACATAAATCATTATATTTCCAAGAATTCAGACTAAATTAAATGAACGCTTGTTAAAATTTATTATCTAAACAGATGGACAGGCATACAGACACACGAGTAGCATTATAACTGTTCCATTTTATTCATTGCATACGGAACCCTAAAAATTAAAATTGTATGCATGCGGACGAACGTACTTCCCGTTCGATGCATTACATTAGGTTTTCAGCTTATCAAGATGAAAAAAAAAAACGCTATGAATATTCACGAGTCGTCTGGTTGCGAAACAAACCGAGAGCACACGGCGATAAATCGTTCGATTACGCCGCGAGTGCCTTCCATAACTTTCTGCTGACTTAAAAAAAAAAAAGAACTCGCGCCCGGCCGGCGCTCGCGGGCACTAACAAACCTCTCTATTACACGCGAAAACGGCTAAAACCGCGACCTGACACCGCCGAGATGAATGGCCCGAAGATAAAAATATTATTTATGTCCGCCCGCCGACAGGGGGCTGAGCCGTCTATGAATTTTTTATTGACCCAAAATTTGTTTCCGCGCTCGTTTTTCTCAATTATGTAAATGTAATCGACTCCGCGCTCGGCACGGGCGCGCGGTGATCGCGCGGGCATACGCTCGGGCTGTCGGCCGCGCGCCCGCGTCGGCGCCCGCGCCGGTGTCTCGTGTCGGATATCAAACGTAGGAAGATTTACGCCGTGTCGTCACCTCCTAATACTGCAAAAAAAAAACGTTCACTTAAAATAAAATTCCACCCGCAATTTCGTACGCGCGGACTCATATAGTGGGTTAGAAAACAAATAGGTATTAATAACAGTTGATGCATTATAAAGTTTTCTAAAAATAACAGAGCGTTTTATTTATTTATTGGAAATATTTTTCCTTTACTTTTAATTAATCTATATGAGGGTTTTAATAAGTTATCAAATTAAATAATATCGATTCGCGTGTAAGTCTATTCATTTAATAGACTATAGTTACAAAAATTTGGGACGTGTTTTATCGCGCTACATTGAAGGGGGCCGAAAATAGAATAAAAAATTCTTAAAAACCTTAGCAAGGCCTAGTTTTCTACGTACTAATAATCGTTCTAAAGACGTTCACTAAAGCAGTAGCCCCCACCAATATTATTAAAAAAAAAGTAACTCATCTGCTTCGTTGTAACGTGATAAAACATGTAGCGGTTTTTAAATCTAATGGTTAAGCTATCAAAAAAAAGTCATCTAAATTAGTATAGTAGTTTTTGCGGGATCTTTAGAGAAACAAATGAAAAATCTACAAATATGTGTTTTAAAGCCCAGAGACGACTAACTAATTAATGAAAAAATCTACAAAAAACGTTCATTAAGCTACCTTAATGAATCTTTTTTTAGAAAATTTTCATAATAAATAGTAAATACAGACATTTGTGTCAGTTTTATAATAACATCTGTGAAACATTCATAGTTCAGAGTGACTTGTGGGTATCTGACGTCTCATACAAATTCCATTATGTTAAAAAAACGTGCTATAGATATAACAATATTCTCTCTGTCTCACTTCGCTTGTGTCAGCTTCAAGAATATTAACGAACCACAATCTCCTTGAAATAATAAATCAGTGTTCTCGAAAACAGAAAGAACGTGCTCACCCACACAAACAGACTGTATGATTGGATTTGAGTAGTATTTATTTTATGCGTATTTTAAAATGATCGATTTATACGTTCAGTTACATCTCGTATAAGAGTTAGTTATAGTATTCGACATTAAATTAAACGATATGTGCTGTTAACCATATGCTTTTATGTACTATTAAACTTTTAAAGTAACTTAAAGCATCTCCAAAATTTTGTAATTGGTTAGTATTAATATTACATAAAAAATATATTAACGTGATTTATTATGACATAGAAGCAAATACGATTCCATTCGATTTGTTTGTTATTATTATAAAAGCACTTTTTCAAATAAAATATTAATTGAAAATTATGATTTTAGAATTTCAATGAAATATTCAGTGGCATTACAGTAAATGTCATCTGTTTTATATTTAACAATTTTTAAATATTTAAACGCGTCCTTTTCGATGTTAAAATTCATAAAAGACTGTAATGACGTTAGAAGAGTAATATCTAGAGAAAACATTAATTCACTAAAACAGAAAATTAGGACTAGAAATAACATTATTTTTATTTTAATTAAAATCCCCTGCACAAAGCTCGCGTTCACATATTAAACTGCAGTAAAATATTTTTTAATTATCCTCCATAGAGTCGAGAACGGGGCCACTCCATGAACGAAACCGTCCGACCGTTTAGCCTGTAATTACATAAAACAATACCATTGCTCTTTATCAAGAGATTTTCGCTTCGTAATAACCTACTGGAAAATTTATAGGGTAATAACAATTTAATGTAGGAAATGATGTGCTAGTATAAGGTCCATATATATTAAAATTAATGTGGGGTAAGGCCTGAGCATAAATATACGTAGGCAGACCTCAGAGGCGTGCGGGGAAAAACGTAGATTTTACAGATGGAATAAATTGTTAAATATGTATCTACATCTGGTGAAAGGGTCGTGATATAGAAAATGTAATGAATTTCTTTGCACACTTGAAAAGAATTGAAATTGGGGCGTGTTTCGGATGAACAGAATAAACAGAAATTATGTTAAAATAAGAAAATATATTATTTGGGATCTCGGCAGCAGAATACTTAGCGGTAGACTTATACTTAGAACGAATAAGAACTGCACCATATTTTTATCGAATAAAAAAGGTCATTTTTTATTTTTGAAATTAACGTAAAACAAAATACTTAAGATAATAATAACTTCATCGAGTCAGTCGTCTAACAGAGCACAAAAAAAATGTTTTAAAATAATTGTCTCAGAATTGTTTACGACAACTAAATACGGATATCATCCGATTTTTTTAAACAAAAACATTAAACCGGTTATTATGAAATAGCAATGTACAACACAATAGTGCGACAATGCGGTTTTTGTGATCAAAGTGAAAAACTTAACCGAAGACATGTTTGTACAACAAGGTGTCATTCATAACATTCGTCAATATCCACGTTCTAGTTTACGACTTAGCAAAAGTAAGTTTTTCGCGCCGCCCGCCGCCGTAGCCGCGAGCGTCGCCCGCCCCCGACAGCTCACAAAGCTAATCCTTAATTAATAAACTATTTTCATTAAAACGGCACGCATCCGTGAGCCCAGAGTTCAAAATATTAATTTTCAACGCCTTACGTCTCTGGTAACGTTAGTTTCTAAATTATGCCCCGCGTTAAACACAGCTGCCGACGACGGCCGCGCGGCCGGCGCCCCACCGGTTTCGTCGGATGTTTGCGCGCCGTTAGCGGGGCGCCGTTAGCGAAAAGGGGAAAATATCGGCCGCCCTATGATGTTACGTGAAACATTAAAATAGCATTATAATGGTTGTGTTAACGTGTCATTCGAAATTGCGATGCCTCAGACAGGTCTGCAATTAATTATAATATTAAACATCACACGACAGAAAGACAGATTCGGTCCCATAAATGAGTTATAAAGCTGCCAGACCTCAATTCTCGAATACTATAGAACAATACGATGTTAAGTAATACTTATAATACGATAAAGTTTGATCGGTTCCTTCTGTTCGCTTGTTTTGAACCGTATATGGCTGAATAATGAATAAGCGTGGAATATCTGCAAAAGCAAACTCATCAAACCATATTTAATGAAACTTTGGCAATTTTTTTCTAATGCAAACTGGTTTTAATTTTTTTTTTGTCTCTACATAGCATCCGGAATAATGTAGATCGATACATAAAACGCATTTATCGTGTGTTTTATATATACGTGGCATTCATCAAAATGCGGTACATAGAATTTTTGTCTGTTTACGGCTGCCTTGTGCATACTTATAAAAGTCAATTGGTGCTGTCAAGCTTTACTATTTCAAACTATATTTTAATAAAAATAATACATTAAAGGTATATAGGAACCCGAAATGCGTTCATGGTTGTTATCAATTGCTTTGTCCAACTCGATCAATCGTTCAATGTATATAATATAGCGAAAAGTGACGAAAAGTCATTACAAAAAAAAAAAAACGGAAAATTCCTAACAGTTGCTCATCTGATTTTTACTTTAATTGTTTGAACAAGAAAGTAATAGCACATAAACAAAAATAATATGTCTCTATACGAAAGAGTAGTTCAAAACCTTATATGTTTATATATAAATAAACTACAAATCAAAACTATTCTTTGAACTACGCTTTATGTTCCATGGACCTTAACTCTTAAATCATTAAAATGTCACTACTATATCCCACTTATAACCATCGAAAAGTATCAAATAAAGATTAAATATAATTCCTTTGTTTGTTGTCTTTTCTGAAACAAGCAGGCCCTATCCTCCGCCGCTTTTACACGCGTCTGCCCTGTGCAGAAATTCCGTTTGTCACATTACTTTCTGTATATTAGTAGATTATGTCTCAGTAAGAACTTTGTTAAAAGTGTACGTCCCGTTTGCATCACATCACAATAAGCTGTTAATGAAAAGTTATAACTAGCATCAAATATTTGATTTATAACTACAGGTACACTTCGAGCTAAAAACTAAGAGTTTTTTGTCTGTAGATCGTTATAAGCACCTTTTTATTGCTATTTTATAACGAATTTTATAAAGAACTTTGAGCCAAATTTTAAAAGGTAAAAATACGTAAAAAAGGCTGTATTCCACTTTATAGTGAAGTTATCAATATTTGATTCATAAGGGTCTCTATGTCACGATAAGTAGTTAGAATGTTTATGAGAGCGGCGCTAAATTTTGTAGCTATTTAATTAAAGTGTCTTATAAAAATGTATATTCTGTGTCTATGTTAGAATTACATGGTTAAAAATCTGCTTCTACATTTTATGTAGGAAGAAAAGAATCATGAACTTTATCCTCACACAGCCGCCTGATTTGCATCGTCACTTTGTACAGTTTTAAGTACTAAGCTTTACTATGCTATTAATATACGCTACTATAATTTTGTACTCGATTCTAAAAAGGCCCTCATAACCTTTGTACTTGTCGGTACCTATGTTAAAAGCATTTTCAAAAGCTGTTTCATTTTTATTATTTAGGCTTTTAAATTCGCGACGTAACAAAAGACGAGGACCATATCTTTGACTGGTATAAGAACATGAATATGGCAAATAGTCAAGTATGATAAATATTTAGTAATTTTATTGTTGCAAGATAATTTTCTTGAAATATTAATGTCTTGAAATTTGGACAACATTTAATTATATATGAACAAATGTAACATAGTTTACAGATCTATATATTTGTATTGATTACGTGCATTAATAAACAGTTATCTTTGGACATTCAGTGATCAATTCACATGGTTTCATATATGTTATACAACTCTGCATAAACATTGTTAATTTTTTAACCCGAGTTTAATTCGATAGTCATCATTTCTATTTGTCTTGTACACCATCCCTTATCCATTTCTAAATATCAGCCCCGTGTTCATACTACTCCGACACTCTGATACGACCCGGTCGAACGTTGGTCTGTTTTGGCTTAAAGGCGTTTACAAGATAAATGTAGAAGATTCAGGAAAAGACGAAAAAATATATAAAACGACATCATATATTTGAAACGATATATTATAAAAATCTTTATTATAATTCCAATTCATACTTTTGAATATATCCGTTTACTTTTAGGGTTCCGTGCCTCAGAAAAAAAAAACGAAATGAAGGATCACTCGTGTGTCTGTTTGTCTGACCGTCTGTCACAGCCAATTTACTATAAATTTACTCAACCAATTGAGTTGTCATTTAGTGCACATATGTATGACCGTTACCCAATCACGGCCGTGTAACGTAAATAATTGAATTTTAAATATGAGGGTCACTTTTGGAAGGCAAATTATGAATACAAAAAAAAAATATTTTCGAAATGTATTATAAGACATAAAAAATGAAAGAGATTATTATGAGAGTCACGAATATGTTTAATTTATTATATTAAAGCAGATAGTTTTGCACTTATTTAAGAAAACCAATCAAAAGATGAAAATTGATGGAGTAAATAATTATTTGCTCACAGAATACAGGTAAACCTATAAAAAGGCTATTGTTTGTTTCGTTTCGGTTCGTTTCCAAGTCCCGTATAAACTGACCCTTGCTAAGTGCGTGTATGCATACCTAATGCGTATCAATTTATTTTTCTTATTTACACTCTATCAAATATCAGTAACATATACAAGCGCCAAACTTGACGTGTTCATAATGCAAACTTAAGAATAACAATAAACGTAAACCGGCCAAGCAGTGAAAGGCGCTCGTGGTAAGAATCCGTAAACTAATGAATACAAAAATATTTTTAAATTATTTAATGCAAATATATTATGCAGTACTACGGAACCCTCTGTACGCGAGTTCGACTCGCAGTTGAACGGTTTTTCCTTTGAGCATTACTTAATGTGCACCAATTTAGCACAAAAAAATAAGGAGTCAAAAAGACTAGCAAATAAACACGAAGCAAGTGCGATGTTTATTTTTGGGCCATTAGTCATGATTTATCGGCCTGCTAGGCCGTTACCTACCGGGCCGAGGCAGGGAACATGCTTCTAACAATGCAACGGAAGACAGCGGCGATCGCTGGTCGGCCGTAATGTGAACGCTTGAAGGTAACGATAATGTACTAGCTGGCTATACCTTACCTTATATTTGTTTTAAATTCGTCGTTAGGAAATTTAAAAGTTTTTATGATGATGGCCGTGTGCTTGGAAGAGGTTTCGCTCGGTTTGGAATATATCTAATTTACATTGTCCTAATATATATTTTCATAACAAATGTTGCTTTTGCGCAACTTCTGAACTAATGAACCGATCGATCTTAAAAACTAGTCAGCTTTATTCCATAATATACTTCTTATTCCGCAAGCTTCATTGATGTCGGTAAATTTTGTCGGGTGATATTTTAAAATTTTCTATCAATTATTTTGTTTTTTAAGTAATTTTTAACCGAGTTGATTAATTAAAGTCGAGGTGATTTTCTTCAAATGGGGTTCAGTGATTTTCGATTTTATAAAATTGAAGTTAAATTTGACAAAATTTTAAAGACTAAAAACCTCAAAATCATTTCTTTGTAATTTTTTTTTCTAGATCTTTAAATATTAAACCTATTGTTACTAAAACCTAATCGGCTTTGATTCTCAGTAATCTTCGGTGAATACCGCAAAATCTATCAAAATTAGTTAAATAAATGACAAAAAAAAGTGAAAAAAAAGGTACTTTTAATTGCCACTATTTGAATCGTCTAATTACGATTCGTTTCATAGCATTGAAAGGTTTCAGTTAATTGCTGAAAATTTAAACTCCATCGGTTTGCTAAATCTTCAGTATTCCCTTTTCTTAATATTTTTTTTAATGTTATCAGCCTTAACCATCAATATACTTTGTCGAAACCATAAAATCCATTAAATTCGGTCAGTTTGGTCAAGAGACACACTCGAAGATAATTAAAAAAGTTCTTTCAAATGTCTGCTAAACGAATCGAATGGCCCCATTCGCGACATTTGAAAGAACTTTACTTAGTCTTCTGGAGTTCAAAAAAAATATATATTCGTATATGTGCGAGATTTAAAGCTCGTATTTAGGAAGACAACATAAGTTTAACTTTTATATGGGAAGATAACATAAGTTTTCGGATGACCTGAAAGCAAATATATTTTCTTATTTTTTTTTTTAATTTTACTTAGCTGTAATACAGTGCAATATATTGTGCTGATTTATCGAAACCTTACACAGTAAAGTACATCACTGATTTAATACCTTTGTTTCTTTGATCACGTTTCAAAACGACTGGATTAAATTTCACAAAATATATTTATCTAGTTTTGTTGTTTTTAAATGGACTATAATATTTAATGGAGTACAATATTTTAACGTAGCGCGACTTGAAAGGATTGAAATATTTTCCTAAAAATTCGAAGCTTTCAACTTTTTTTAGCAGCTCGTTGTAAGCTCATAATCCTCTTTCATTGAGCTCTTATTGTGGTGCTGCCGCAATGAATTTAACGAGTAATTGAATTCGTTTTATATTCAACTTCCTATGGAAGAATAAAGAATAAATGAAACAACAATAATTGAATTAAGATGCGCCTGCCAGACACAAACCGTCGCAATATATCTTGATTACAGAATTTCTTATTTTTTGGAGCGAAAAAAATTTAAGATTTTATGGACCGACCACAAAATCTTTGCTTCTAGTTGAAATCCGCAGACAATACCCTTTCCTTTTTTTTTTTCAACACAACTTCGGACAATAGCGCTTTGTCTTAAAACCGTTCCGTGTAATTATTAACCGAAAAGAGCAGAATTTTGCTGTTTTGACAACGTACAAGGATTAGTATCAAGAAATAATGGTTTCTTGTTACTAGATATTTGAAGGATTGTATATATTATTTATTGTCTTTTTTACAATGTTTATAATCTAATAGACCACCTGTTCAACTTCGTTCACCTATCAGCAAATAAAGTGCTTTTGGAATACATAACGGTATATAAATTAGCCCCTGCCCGTGACTTTGTACATATGGGGTTGGGCAAACACAAACATTTTACTTGCAACTTGGTTCCTGATGATTTAGTAGTTTTGTTAGTGTAATGATCGAACAAATAAAACGACAAAAAATCTTTTAGACTTGGATACACCCAAATATATTAATGAAAACGTTTTTTCTAATATTTCTTATAGAAGATATATTAAATGTTGTTTTTAATATATATATTGATATAGTCACAGTTTTGTTGCAGTTTTATTATTGTAAAATTATTAAAAATGTGTGGTAGTTTGTAATACTATTGTGTTACAAACTACACTCATAAACAAAGTAATGAAATGGAAGCCAAATTAATAACCGATATCAATTGCTTGTATAAATCGATGTACATGGGCGTAGTTGTTTACACTTCATGTGAGTTTTGATTGATTAAAATATACCAGATAATATTTCGACGCTTGTTTGATTACTTCACAAGTGATCAAGTTTGCCACCTATTTTTTATAATTAAGGACAACGTAAACAACGTCGTAATTGTGACGTTTACGTTTAGGGAATGTTTAGGACAGAATACTCACTGGTATAGCATAAGTGTTACACACTTGGCGCTAAATACCTTTATGTATTAAGTGCGATCGATTGAATGTGATTTAGTGGTCGCTTTGTACATTTTTTTCATAGCAGTTTAATTGAATACTTATCTCCTTGTTTACTATCTATTTTTCTTTATTTCATAATCCTTTAATCCTGATAAGTACGTATCTTAACAATAGTATTGATGTGGAGACGATTACGATTCAGGTTTGTGTTTTGAAAATAAGAAACTGGAATCGTAATGTATCAATGTATTACATTACCATAAGATTCATTTATATGTAGTAAGTTATGTAAAATTACACTTTATTTCACGCATATAAACAAGTATTACACAAGGAATGTTCTAAATTATAATTAATAAAAATAAATAAAACTAAAGTGTGAACCACAACTATGTTATGACATCTATATTTGTGTTACATAATAATTTATTATACACTTAATGTAAATAATACCAAAGTAAATAATAAATACAGAGGAAAATATTTTATAATAACCATTTCTTAATAAGAATTTGTTTTTTCGTTTTCCCTTATCTCCATTGTTGTTCTGTAGTTAATATAAAATGTAGTATCTGGTTTGTTCCATTAGATCGTTTAAATTGACAAAAATTTGTTCTAAAATATAGAAAAGGAAATTGGAAACAACAATAATAGTATTAATAAATTAATTTATAAGTATTTGTCAGTAAATTTCTAAAGGGAATGTGAAAATTACAAGTAGTGCCTTGCGTTACTTGTACCGTGACATTTAATATTTGTAACAACTTCTTTGTTCACGATAATAAAACGATGTAATTATTTTTATTAATCATAAATTTGATTCGTTTCATGTCAAATCTGTTTTGCAGTTGTCAATAGGATAAATCAAACAAGCGATAAATAAGATTCCCTGCACCAATGGTCACCTTACCATATTTCAGTTTTTATGTTGAATCGTTTCTGATGACCTGTGATGATGAACTTTCTATGCTCTGAAATAGATACAAGAACAAATATATAAATGTTGCATTTTTTCAATTTTTGACGTGATAACGTCATATAAATCGATGAACAGTGGCTGCATGCACGAAAAAGCGTGACTCATTGTCGCATTCCGCTGAGCCGAGCGTACGAGCGAGAGCGCGGAACGAGCGATCTCTCTTCCATTCCATCGACTAATGCGTCCGAATAGAAGAGAGAAAGCGGCCGCACACAAACCTACACGTGAACTGTTTTGTCAACTGTTTATAAAGTGAAGTGAAAAGTTATTGTGGTTTCCATTGTTTATTACAACAAAAATTGCGGCAAGAAATAATAATTCAATTCGATTCATAAAAGTATGCAATTTTTCATCAATGTTTTCTTATCACGTTATCACTTAAATTATCGCTGACAAACTGACTTTACAGACAACATTTTTTTTTTTAATCTTTAATATCGGCTCATCTATATTGGCTGTCGCATAAAAATATGCCTAAACATGTAAACACCATATGAAACTCTATCTTATGAACGGTTCATAACGCACATTAATAATCGACACAAGCAATTATTCACTGCACTTTCTTTTGACTTGCATCAGAAATTAGACAACCAGATAGGGCCTAATTTATTATATTTTTACATTTCAAACGTGTATCTAAACGGGACACGGAAACCAAAATGCAATATCTGGAAATTAGCAGAACACCGCTAGCAGCGTAAAAGCTCTGCCATCACGTATGACGCACACGTCGACCGGCAGAAAACGTCGCCTAGGCACCGGTCTGGATTACACCGCACGTGATCGCGCCCCGCTGCGAAGCCTCTGCGTTTGCTTGAAGAATTTTAATTTTAAAATTATACATAGATAGTTTTAAGCTTTGACCGGAATGAACGCGATAAAAAAACAAAGAGCCCGTTTCGTATATTTCAATTTTATATGAAACGTAAAACACAGTTTTGGTGCGTTCAAAATCGTCCACGAAAACGTCGATGTGGATGCAAAATAGAATGTTGTCGTTTCAAATCTCGCGTATGGTTTTGTGATTTATGACCTGTGTCTCCTCAATATCAATATTTCTTTTAAACTAAAGATTTGAAATAATAATTTAGGTAAACTTTTTTCGAATTGAAAATATTTTAGTCAAAATGGCATAAAAATCAATTTATTAACTTTTTTTTCCAAAAATTTAATAGTATCTAGAATTTAATATTATATTAAATATCCGTTACTAATATGCCTCAACGATATTCGAAAGAACATGATAAGAGTTTCCAAAAAAAAAAAATTAATTTTGTATTTTCCGGTCATTTATTCCGAGCTTTACTTTATTAGGACTCTCTCATACTTACACGGAGTTTCATGAATAAGCTAACGAATACATAATCTAGACATATTTCTCTGTATAGGAATTAATTTCATTTTAATTCTTGGATACATTAAATGATGATGGTTCATTGCTTAAGAGCGTTGACTTTAAACGACGAGGCAAACTCTTTCAATCCTGGCCATAGGTAAATTGATCAACATTTTAAATTGAATGAAATCAAACCATTCATTCCATTGCACGAATATTACGATAAACTATTGTTTTTAGTCACCATAACGCACTGGTGATAAATTTTGTTAATTCAATGCGCACAGAGCCGGTGTGGGGGACTTAAAATCCTAAGCCCTTGTTATGAAATAACGAGACGTGAGAGTATGTGCTTCAACTGTGGGCTGATTAATACCTGTTAAATCAATATTGTAATATATATCAATGTATATGTAGTTTAACGCTATTTTAGTATAGAATGCTATAAAAGTGGTTTTAGAACAGGCGACTTGGTTGCTCTTAAATCTGGATTAATTTATGAAATAAACAATGTACCTCTATAATGACGTGTACCTTTAGTCGGTAATTTAAGAATACGTCATTAATGACAATAACTTTAAACGATGTTGAAAATACAATGTAATTGATAAGTCAAGTCCAAAAAAAAGCGACAAAGGCTATGATAAAGAAAAAGAAACTTTTAGCGGAATTTATGACAAAATTAACACGTAGCAGGAGCAGAGTATTGAGCGTTAGTTACTATCGCTAGAGTAAACTGATTTCTATTCATTGTTCCGGCCGTTTCTCTTCGTGAGAATATTGAAAATCAGCAAGTGTAGTTTTGAACACTCCATCTAATCGGTTTTCATGATTTTCATTCCGAGCAATCGGCGCGAAGTAATGTTGCCGGGCATTTCGCCCCAGTCGTTGGGCACTTTCCAAGAATTTTAAATTCTAGTAGGGTTTTAACAGCTCTCCCGGCATTGAATAAATTTTCCATTTTAACTATTAAATGATTGAAGAAAGAGTTAATGCAACTTGACAATTTCAAATAATGCTAAACTTAATTTTGAAAAGAATATATTAATTTATTGAATTTATACACATTCATTTCTTTAATCAACGTAATGAAAGTAATACCACTTAAGGGAAGGCTCTATGACTTGACTGTGAGATTTGATGTCTTGTACCTGTTAATTACTCATGACATAAAACTTTTTAAAATTGCTGTTAATTCAATTGGTGTCTGCTCTTTTTCATCCTTCACATAAAAATGCAAAAACAGACATACCAACGATTTCCATGAATATCTACTAAAATAAATAAAATGAAAAAAAAAGTGTCATCTAAGCATAAATGTTTAGGTACCTTTAAAAAATGTAAAGGTAAATATTAACTATTATTGTGGGATATGAAAAAGCAGAGAGAAAAATGACATCGCATTTATACTATGCTTATTATTAAAATTTTTACTAGAATCAGAATAATATGTAGCTACATTGTAAAAACGAAAGACTAAAAGTATTTGAGGACCATTTTTATCATAATATTTTGGTAATCTAAATTGTGAAAAAAACCATAACTTTGGCAAATCAGATCTTAAATTATTATACTATTAGACTTTTTAAAGGCTACTACGAATTCTCAATTTGAATATATTTAACTTTACAAGGTACCTACAAAACGTATCGAAGGCATATATTCCGAAACCGCAACCGATACGCGTACATTTTCACTACTACACTGCAGCGATGATCGGGTTCCTCCTATTACAATGTGTAAAGGAAATTGACCCGCTGTCAAGGAAACGCAGCCTGAAAAAGACGCGCCGCACATACCGATTGGGGACAAACGCCGGCGCCGTGAGCCGGGAGCCCGGAATAAATGCAAAGCGGCACGTGCTGGGCGGGTCGGGCGGGCGTTGAATGGAGTGAAAGATGTTGTAGACCGTTGTGGTGATTTATAATGCTAATTATTTAATTACAGCATTATTTGATAGAAATTTAGATAGCATCCTATAATTTACCGATGCAATAAAAAAAACCGGACAAGTGCTGATAGTTCAGTTCACTCTGAGGGTTCTGTACAAACTTAACTATTCGTAGAGTCTCAATGATTTTTGTTTATCTTTGAAATTTTTATTTATTCTTATTGACATACTGTTTAAAGTGGCTTAATGGTTTCGTGGTTAGTATTAGTACACGAATTCGTAGATTCGGTCTGTATACATAATTTTTTTGTCAAATGTTGTGTTGCATATGTTTTTCATGACACAAATGTAGATTATTTTATCATGTTTAAATGTATGTCTTTATATGGAACGTCCACTTCCAACTAAACAACGGTTTGAGCGGTCTTCATAAAAAATATGCAGTTGCATTTGCATAAATAATAAGCTATATATCACACTGATAATGTATATGTCTGTGTGCTTATCCCAGTTAATCTCTTAAAAAGATTGAAAGGAATGTATTTAAATTTTGAATAGAGGTAAATTGTTTCTTACAAAACGAAATATTATATAAGAAATATAAAATCAGAAAAATAGTAGTAACATTTAATGAAGGATCGATATCGGCATCGGGATCGGCTTTGCAATAACGAGATGAGCAGGAAGAAAAATCGAGAAAGGAAAGCAAAGCGAATGGGGAAATATACATATATATATATATACACATATATATAAATTTGAATTTCTTTAGTTGCTTGTCTTACAATCACGCCTGAATTGTTAAACGAATTGTAATCAAATTTTGCATGAAGGTAGATTACCTCTGAAATAGGATAGATACTAGACACTTATATAAAAAAAAGTTCCATAAAATCGTAACTTTTTATTACTAATGGCAATGTCTTAAAGAGAACAAGATGAAAATTAAAACCAGAATCTAATTCGATAGCGAGAGCGAAATCAGAATTGAGAACGATACCAGCAGCGGACCTGAAAATAGAACCAGAATTAAAATCGAGTATAGGACCGGATCGATCCTGTGACATGAAAGATGAAGAAATTAATTTTCTATTAACACGGACAAAATTAAAACAAAATAAACAATCATCGTTAAATTAAAACTTATCCCCAGGAAAGCGGGTAGGTAACAGTTAGTTTTATATAACATTATAATGAAGTTGTCTATGGTTGACAGACAATTCTGAAAAAATCTCGAAATCTTACTATATGACAGTACATTCCGGGTGATCAAAATTGAGATATAGACGCACGTCAAGCAATGTCGTCATTATTATTATTATTATTATTAATGTAATGAATAAATAAATAGGTTTAGTAAAATTAATACAGTGGATATGCGTTCTCTGCGTTACATACTATTACTTAAATTACATAAATTGTGTAGTATCTTTGAATGATAGGTATAGGAGTAATGATGCCAGTAATTTTGTGATTTGAAAAATATAATGATTGGGATAGAAATAATTTTGAGGTCGTCGGTTTCGCTGTCTAGAAAGGATGAAGCACAATGAACTGACAAAACAAATCTATGTGGTGAATGTGTGTAATGAGAGGGTCAACAAGGACTGCACTAGAAAAACTTAAACAGACTTAATTGATAGTATATTAAAGAAGGGCTAAATTTAATCACCCACAATTGACGAGCTTATATTCAACAATTTCTGCATATCAGTGAAGCAAGACATTTATTCAAAAACATATGTTTTGAAATTAGATCTAAAATTACCTTTCTAGTAAACAGATATGAGTTTATAATAATGTTAATAATATCAGTATTACTGTACCTGGTTTCTTCATATTCGCCGTCGAAATAACTATCCCATATTACCGCTGAAGTAAAGACTGAAAGAGAGGTCTTTACATTCTGGTGGAGACGCGCCGCGTATTATGAGTTTTATGCGAATGTCAGATTCGATGCATACAAGATCGGCCGTTTGTTTCATCAAGAATATTAATGAAGGATTCATCGATATCGTAGATCAGTATTCACGGAAAATTGGTAATATTTCTCCATAGATCTAGGCGTTAAACTTATGTTCGTTTAAGTTTACACACCATCATTCACAATGCATAGACACCAGTTCTACGGAGCTTCCCATGAAGATTTCTCAATCTTCCCATGAAGAGTTTTTCACCACCTTCGAGACGGTCGCTGCAGTAAGTAGGCGGGACCATGCACTTAAAAAGCCTGCAGTAAATTTCTATGTTTGAGGTCCGATGTGTGATATTCTGAGAGCAACAGTGACAAGCGTCCTTATACTCGACGATGTGACTGATCTGTCATCGTACGAATTCAAATGTGCCATTAAGGACAAATGAGAAAGGGCACGGGTGACGGGCAGCGAAGATAAGAGTCGTGATTCCGCGGCTACAGAGCGTCACGTGCTAGTAATGACGGATGGTGGAGAAAGCTTTCGTATTACGAACACACTGGAATACGGCGGTCGTAAACGTTTACGAGGGTGCGCACCGTCATCGCGCAACGTAGAGCACTGGCAAGGATGCACCTGTGTGCATCTAAACATCGAAAGCAATGGGATAGATGCATTAGTAAACGTCGATCATCTACCCGTATAGTAGGCCACTTATGCGCTCATTCACCTATTCGGACATCGACATTCCACCTTTCCTTTCATCAGACCGTCCAGCCATTTGACTATTTTTGGAAAAAAATTCTAAAAATGTTTTCGGGCATACAATCGTATTGTATGCATAATTTTAAAGTACAAAATTTATTAATGTCTCGACGAGAGTATCATCTATCGGCTCAAAGCTATGTGATATTACTTCTTTGTATTAAATCAACATGTATTTCGCAAGTGATTTTCAAAAAGTCCCTTATTGAAGAATTTCTTAATAATTTGATCACCGCGTCACCAATAGGATTCATATTTTGTGGTTTTATTTCTTAGCACTAAATCATCATGGGTTGTTAACGAGTAGTTTTGTTTTATAATAAATATTAAATTTGTCCACAGTTTATCAAGGGCGTCACCTATCGAATCATAAGATACCTGTGAACCATCCTCGTAACATAACATATATGTTGTTCAAATATGACTTCAATGGTTCAATTGGCGCAAAAATTACATAGTCACTAAGAGATGCATACACGATTTTTATATGCAGAGATATAGGGATCCTTACAGAGTAATATCTAAAATGTTGTAACATATGAATTATTTTCATAATATAATTCTTCTTAGCCATATTTATTATGTATCCGCCAAAAACACGCCTTGTTACATCCAAACATATAAGTTACTAAATTTAAGCCTCTCTTTGATCATCGTAAAGGATATTCGTGTTTTTGACTCTTTATCCGTTTGTTATTAAAAACCTACTGAATTGGTAGTTTTTAAATGACCACTCGCATGTTACATTAAGTGTAACATTATAGTGCCACTGTGACTATTTATACATAATATAATATTCATCGTCTCTCTGTCTGTCTACCACTTTGTGTTCTTTTCACATGAGAATCATTTATGCAATTTACCTGCTTTTCTTCATACATAGATGTGTTACCTGGCTAGAATATGAAATATATTTTGTTACAGAAAGTAACGTTCGCAATAAATAGTGCCTATAATGGCAAATCAAAGCACAAAAAAAGACGTTTTTGGGGCACTTAAACGGCTTAGACCGAATAAACCATAAGATACATATCAAATTAATGTGATGTATTTTAATGAAACCTGCAAAAATGTCTACGATTAATATTACATGTTATCTATAAAGATATTCACCATAAACATAATTATTTTTAAAAATAAAGCTAGCGGTCAACGGCGGGCCACGGCCGTTGGCGCCGGGAGGAAGCGAAGCAGCACGATTTTCGGGCTATTTTATTTATAAAAAAAAACTAAAAAACAATTAATTTTGTGATCCACGTGAGCAGAGTCACGGACATACAACCATAATTATAGAGTTGCGAAATTTATTGCAACAATGTACTATAGTGGAGAATAGTAAACACTAGGACTAGCATAAGTATAGAAAACGAGATTGATAATATATATATATTGGGGGTTGAGTTCGGTTGTATATTATCATTTAGATATTCCATAATTTAATAGAAACACAAAACAACATTGAAATTAATTTTTTCGACTTAATTAAAATAACATCACTTTTGCTGCATAAATACAGTCACAAATGAACTAATTAAAGGAAACCATAAATTTTAAATAGGCAAAACAACAAACAGATAAGTTAAAAAAACATCAAGGAAAATAAACAAAAAGGTAGCAAATGAATTCATAATAAAATTTAGAGCAAGTCTTACATAATAAATTATCCATTTAACAAATGAGTAATTCATTATGAAAGACTTGCTCCAAAAAATCAACAATGATTAGTGCAGGTTCGTACACCTACCTGCCAACAATGGAATAATCATTTTTAACATTACACACTGCCAGGTTGAGTAATTCACCAATTTGTCTATAACTATAAAGCACTTATTTAACTTATTGTTATCTGCATATTACATCAAAAATTAAAATATTGAGTGCAATATGTAACAAACATTCGTTAACTGCAAAAAACTGTTTTCTGCATTTGAAAAGACCGTTGAGACGACCTCTAAAAATGTAGATCTATTGATTTTCTAAATAATTTATCGCATGAAAACATATCACGAAATTATTCTGATACACAAACAATAAGCTGATTTTGCTTCAATATTTCCGATCTTATATTCAAAGGATTTGCCGTCCCTGTCAAATATCAACAATATATATTATTACAAAATTAATTTATTCATAACTCTGACAATTTATTTAAATTATTTCTACACGTGTCACATACCACGTACATAGCGATACCGCCTACAACGCGAAAACATTGTCAATATGTGTATATAATATGTGTCTGTGAAGTCCAACACCCTCACGCAAATCCTGTGTAGCTGCGGATAACAAACTCCCTGTTTACATTCAATCGTCCTTATCGGCACTAAAATCTGTCGGGATGTATATTCAATTTCCTGTGAGTGATCTCTACATCTCCTTTTCGATATTACTCTCACTCTAGCGCAAGATTGTCCTATTTTCTCCATCACATCTTATTAGTCTCTGTTATTGTTATTGTATCAACACTGCTTGGGCCGTGACTCCTTCTACTCTAGCATGCTTGACTGTTAACGCATAAGCCAAGGGTTCGAAGCGAGACCAGTCAGTAATAGTCTTAAACACATAGTTTCCCTCCACCCTTAATACTATTCGTTATCGGTTCACGCAAAACAAATGTAAACGTCGTATTTGGAAATCATACTCCCAGCATAAGTACAAGCTATTTTTGTTATATTTAAAGCTTGTAACAAGATGGACCCGCAGTCCTACGCGTTAGTTTCAAGTAATTGTGGAATTTAAGGGAGGACTTAGTGCCAACATCTCTGACTACTGGTATGAAAACGATACTCTAACAATAAAAAGGTTTTAATATTTAAAAATAATGATTAGTAAGTATGTAACACTTGAACTTAGTTACACAATTTATTGTTTCTTTTAATTTCAATTCTTAAATTTGAAGTTTGTTCAGTTTTATTCTCAAATTGCATGATTAACAATTAATGATGGTTGTATTAAATTGGTCAATAAAATCGTACTTTTATAATGTGTTGAAAAAATGTGATTTTCATAGACTTAGTATTAGAAATAAAAATAAACTGCTTTTTATATGTTAATTGAGTCACGAACTCATTTAAGGGGATTTGTGTCCGCCTGTTCATTAAAATTGTTGAAGACATACAAAACTTACGCTTACATAAATTGAAAATCATTATTAAATAATTACTTGTAAAAAATGGTACTATCAAATTTCGGGTTATTTAAATAACAAATATTCATGATGGACATAGTCAGCTCAATTTCCTATCGGGTTGTTTCTTTTTTGATAACTTTATATTTGATAGTACTTTTATATAATATAATTAGCTGTGAAAAGGTTGACTCTTAAGTTTCTTGATCGTTTTTCTTAAGAAAAAATTGCTTTCGAAAGAGTATCAAATTCATAAGATAATGATTTATTTGGGCGTTATGCATGACTTATAATAAACATATTTTAGAAATGGAATATTTATTGATAATTTTTAAGCGAATGCAATGGAATTGTTAAGAAAATCTTTTGATTTAAGTACTAAAAATATTCAAGTTTATTTTCTCTATCTATACTTATAATTTATGGTCTTTATGATTCTATATTCCTAAAAAAATATTATCCTTTCGCTTAAATTATATCGTAAAAAGCAATAAACGAATTATTTAAAAAATCTTCTCCAGTTCGGCTACAAAATACCTTATGATAGAAATTGTTTGGAAAGGCTTATCCGACAGTGGACCGAAGGGGCTTGTTGATAATTGATGACGAAATTAAATAGAATCCAAAACAATTCACCAGACAACTATGAGTTCTTTAATAAATTGTCGTACAATTTGGTCTATAATACAAAACAGATGCAAAACGATTTCTTGATTAAGCAACACATTTTCTCCTCTTAAATGACAAGTGGCAGGAAAGCCAAAAATGAATTAGCCAAAGATAAAGTAATTAAGCTTGAGAGTGACACAGAAAAAAATAATTAAAAACGCTCTGCTTTATATTCGTGTCGCCTTGGGGCCGCTTTGTCCACAAATTACGGGGATCGCCGACTCATTCAGGATATTACGGTAGGCTTACTTTTGTTAAATTTCATTATTTAACAATGCGAAATCACAATAAACTGATGTCCAAACACTCCAATATACCCTTTTGATTGTACTTTAATTTTCCGTCTTACAAGTTATGATGATAAATATAATAAATAACATCAGCTCAAGTCTATTTCTCAAAGGGTTCGTCAGTGACCACATATATCAATTTAATAGGACCTTTGTAAGCTTTTCTTGTTTCACTGACGCTTATCAAGCTTCCGTCCAAGCTCGGGTGCTTAAAGTTTGACCTTTTCTTGTCATCGATTTCTTGCGAATGAGATTGTTGAGATTGCTCCTTTGAAATTCCTACATAACATGAATTCGTTCTACAGAGTCCTTTCATATGTGTAATTGAATTCATGCTTTCCAGATGGCCAATCAACCTCAACATTATCTTTTCGACTCTAGTCACTGCATGTTTCAAAGCATACCAATCTTTCGCATTATTATTCCGACGAGAATGTCTATAAAAATATATTCAATCTCAAATATCGTGTAGACTGTCCTTACGTTTGGTCTCAGTACGAATATAGTAGAATGATATGACAGTATATATTACTGATAAATAGCTTTCAGGATTCTAATTTCAAAGACAGCATTTTTCGAAACGAATATAATATTTTGGTTTGTGATTCGTACCATTACCCCTATATGAACCCTGTATCTTATTTCTTAACAAAATAATGAGATATTAAGGTTTGATCTTAGCATAAAAAAAATTAAATATGAATATTATGTTTTCCTATATTAAAGGGAGTCGGTTTTCGCTACTTCTCTTTCCTTATATGACATAGTAATTATCTCAATAAGTATGACTATCTGTAAGTTCGCTAATCATTGCAACTTCTGCGTTTCTGGAGACATCAAATGGAGGTCTGACATGGCAAGGGAACTAGGGAAAAACGTATGCATCAAGCGGCACACGTGATACAAAACTGGCAAATAACTCAAAACATTTAACTCGAAATTAAAGGAAACGTTTTCGTGCCTACACCATTTTATTTTAAATTTATCAATTCGTATCTAATAACTCGGATTTACTATGTAACAATTTTCCTGACATAGATATATTAAATAATTGTCTATTGATGATTGAGTAAGGTTGTAAAAGAAGACCATGTAAGACGACTACGGAATCTCAGTTTCTCAGGGTGCGATACGCATTCGCAGGTCCTTTTTTCTGTTCAATCCATCTCTATAATAAACCTCAATCAGAACCTCTAGGGGAATATCCCCAATTCAAACAGGAAGAGAGCACGGTTTAATAGTTACAAGCGCTTCCGAACACCCTTAAAAACAAACAGTTCCCGAAAGCGAGCGCTCAGCCTTTAGGAAAAATAATAGTCGATTGTCACGTATTCGAAATCGCTGTTGCCGACAAAAGAGGGAAATCGCTTTGCAATGAAGTTAGCGGCGCGAGAGCACCGCCGGTGAGCCGTGAAATTAGTTTCAAGTTTTCACGGAAGCAACACGAAGCGGGCGGTTTGATGAACGTGTGTGGAACTAAACGCTCTGAATTTCTTATCGTTCCTCTTCTTTTTTTTTGTGTCTTCAAGTTTGAAAAGTTGAAAACTCTGATATTAGCTTCGACGATTGTTTCAGTCAAAGGAAGGCTTTAACTTTGTTCGTTACGAACAGATTTTCTTTGATGTAAATGTATTTTTTTTTCTATCTATTGTTAATTTGTGACTTTGGATATTTTTGTGCACAAAGCAATATTTAAACTATCAATCCCCGCATTTGCTTTTGATAATTTGATTTCATTTTATGAATATGTCGCCTCAAATGTCTATATGTAAGACATTGATAAGTTATCTTTACTACTCTTAGTTTAAATATCCTTCAATTCTAAATTAAGGCTTTTATTTTAATACGCTGGCTCAGCAAACGTTGTGCTGTTCTTTCTTGTGGGTAGCTTGTCTATATAGACAATGTCTACAGTTCCGCCAACATGGAAATCTTCTTGGACATAGACACTTCTTTTGTATCGATCGATGTCATTCTCAATTCCGGTGTGCTTTTGATTCCGATTCCAGTCACACTTTTGATTCTGATGCCGTGCCCATACTCGTTTTCAACTCCAGTCCCATTCTCAGTTTTGGTCGATATCCCGCATTCTATTTTGATTCTGGTCTCGTTCTCGATTCTGCTCTTCGTTCCACTTTCATTTCCTCTCCCGCTATCAGTCAAAATTCCGATTTCAACGAAGCTGAGGGTAAATACTAGTCACAAAATAAAATAAAAGTTGTATTAATCGAGGATAGTTTAACTTTCTATGGATTAAAAAAAAAATTTTAAATCGTATTAGGAATATAAATTCATGGATGTTACCGGGGTAAATGATAGCAGCGCAGTTTACTCAGGTAGAAAGGAATTATTTATTATTGAAAGAATTGTTAAAATCGGTTCAGTATTTTGATTTAAAAGACAAATATACGGATAAAATCAGAGACAAATGGTAATATTTTTTTTTTCAGAAAGCATCTCGGGCGTGCCTACCACCAGATTCTTACCTTAATAGAATCAATGGTTAGGCACGCCATAAAGTACAAACGCACAAACCTTCATTACTATATATTTGAATTCCTTTATATTTTGTATCGATCAATATTAATCTCGATCCCGGTTTTACTTTTGATACCGAACAAAAAAAGAATTATGTAAATCAATCAAAGTTCAAATCGTGCGTTGTGGGCATAAATTCATACGAAAATCCCTTAGAAAAAAAGCAGTTTCAATTTATTCCAACCTTCAAATTGTTCAGAGAACTCTCCAGTTTTCTCTTTCTCCTTATAACCTTACTCAGACTATTATGGACATATAAAAAAATGAATTATCCAAATAAGTCCAGCTGTTGTCAAGTGATGCGCTTACGAACGAACAGCATATCATTTTTATTTAAATATATTGGCCGTCTCTTTAGTCACATTCAAATAATATATCATTCCCGTTTTAATATTTGCCGCAAACAAAACTGAAATTTCAGCTGTCTTCACTAATTTAACTTTCTAAACAAGCAACAACTAACAGCTAACGTAGTATCGATTTCAAACACTCTCCACTTAGCGCGAAACTAACTCCGGGCCAGTTCTGGCTGCCGCAGACTGCCAGCACGGATAAATTAATTTCCGAGAGTTTTCAACTTCCGGCAATTTTATAGTTGTGGCGCAAAATGTCTCTACCACTATCTAACTTTAAAAAAATTGACGACAGCATTGAAATTTTTGTTATCCCTACAAACTAGATATAATTTATCAATAACATTTATTTTTGTTAAATTATATCTAGTTCAAGTTAAAATCCACGCCACCTTATTACTTATGATTTTTACATAGACTTTGATAACTTAATGGCGATACAAAAATCTTCAAGTTTACTTTGATGCTGTTTGTTGGTATCGTAACTAGACCACAATCATAAATATTAAAAAATTGAATCCATGATTTTTAATTCTGTTACCTGCTTGTTTTATTTCGAAATAACTTGTAATACCCTTACAATCTCGGTTCTTAACTGGTGGTCGGTGGACCACTGGTGGTCCCCGGAGGCATTCCAAGTGGTCCACGGAGCCATCGTAATAATCGAGTGACGTGACGTGATGAGTCGAGTGAACAGAACACACTCTGCGCTGCAGAACAAGTCCGACGGCAATATGGGGTACACGAATGCGGGGGAGGGGGTCCACGTGACGGAGGTATGAACAGCGCAGCGGTATCTCTGTCTCACTCGGTTTGTTCCGTTAGCTCATTGTTTTAATGCCTCAAACACTCACTGACATCACTGTTCTTACATCTACCTTCAAAGGTAAATGTAAGAACAATGATGCCAGAGAGCGGTACGACACTCCACGCATATTACATAGAGGTACCGCATTTCCACCGTATTGATTCTACTTTCATTTTCCTTCTGCCGTACCCAAATTTTGTTGTCGTATATAAACATAGGACCCCATGACATAGATGATGCTTATTTTTTTTAGAATTGACCACTTAGAAAATGTACAATAAAAAAAATAAATTTAAAAAATGGAACTATTTTCCAAATTTATTATTTATATTACATTCATCTGTCATTTATAGAAATAACAATAATTGTAAGTACATTATATTATCGTAATAATTTGAGTGACTTTTAAGTAGTCTAATATTTTTCATTTCATTTTACTTAGGAGAAATCAAAAAATATTTTGATCATTGTTTGTTATTCATAGGTATGTGTTGAGTTAAATTTGAAGTGGATAGGTACCTACCTACCTTCTTGCGTGGTAAACACATTGGTGAGTAGAAAAAGTAAGTTTATTATTAAGTTTTAGAAGAATACGCAATTATTTTTTACTTTTTTGTGCATATTAATTTGTTTTGGAATAGATTTTTTTTTCAAGTTTTGAAAAAAAACTATTCATCAAACTCTCATCAAACTACCCTTGAAGTATATCCTTTCTAATAAAAAAGAATCATCGAAATCGGTTGGCGTGATATAGAGTGATATAGAGTCGTCCATTTGTCGCGCGCATACTTAATGCAAATTTAAGGTTTATATGATTTTCTCGTGGATGCCATTGTCAGAATCGAACAAAATTAAAATGGAACCACATGGAAAGCACCAACTTTTAAATAAGAAAATAATTATCAAAATCGGTTTACCCATTCAAAAGTTCTAAGGTAACAAACATGAAAAAATACAGTCGAATTGTGAACCTCCTTCTTCTTAATTTTGAAGTCGGTTAAAATGTATCCAAAGTGGTGTTAAACTTTTGTTACACTTGAAATTGACAGATCTTTCTTAATTTATTGTTAATATGTTTTTTTACACTTATGTATAATTGTATATAAATTTGTGATCATTTAGGTACTCCAAAAAAATTTTGGCTACAGTTATTACCTACCTAATTTTTTTGTTCCGATATAATAATTTTGACTGAATAGACTTCAAGAGAACTATTAACTAATGGTAAGAAGTAGAACTTTTTTATACTTAAACAGATCCTTAAACTGTGTATCTAGTTAAAAATAACAAATATGTTAATACCTCAACCTGTATACATCGCAAGTATTATGTCCGATAGGGATAAGCGATTTGCCCTAAATCGATGTCACATAAAACTAGTTTTTCATAGCGAAAAATGTAAGCCAAAATATTAACTGCATAAATTTGAAATTTCGATATACCTGTCATCTACCCTTAGATCTATGCAATTAATATCTTCAGATGTATCTAAGTTCTTGGTTCTATGTATAGAAGTCCTAGAGTACCTTTATGTGTGCGTCGAGCAGGCGGCATAGTACGTGGACTTGGGCGGATGAATATAATATTTTTGTAGGCCTGAATGTATTCATTTCCCACACAGCGCCGACGCAACTGCCGCGTAATATTTTAAGAAGAAAAATTATGGTAAGTGTGACGTGACGCGCGTCACGCCATCGCTCAAGACGTCCTTTGCGACAGCTGCGACAGCCGCCTCATTATAATTGCTAACGGATGTATTAATGCGATGTCCCTTCAATTTAATAAAATAAATTCTTACTTCTATTTATGGACTAAGTCTTTTTTCTTGTGATTTCAATAAAAAATAAAATCATGTATTATGAAACAAATTTACATGCAACTTTAAACGAAAATATACTCTTCATAAATGTATTTTTTGAATAAAAAATGTATATCCTATAGACAATATAGATATTTTAACAAAAGCATGTTTTGTTTTTGGTGTCTATAAAAAAATAATAAATATTCTTTCTGTATGTTTGAAATTTTCAATCTGATAAAACTCTTTTTAAAACATTATACATATTCAAAAATAGTAGAAATGGAATTTTCCTTGTGGAATTTTGAGGTAAAAATCTCATTTTTTAGCCTATTATGATTTTACCCGACTACGAGTTTCGCGGTTCAATGTGAAACTGGCAATGGCAGGAAAAATCTCTTAAAAAAAAAAGAATTAGAGATAATATACCAGGCAGACGAGTTGACCGATGCTAATATGGTATTTTATAACAATGACATATAGTTATTACTCTCATCGCAGGCTATAAAACAATAGCGAGAAAGATGAATGAAATAAAGCATGTCGTTTAGCGGAATCGGGGATATAATCTATTACAATTATTATTGCGATTGGAATCAATCGAACGTTAGCGACGACGAGCCGAGAAAGGGTTCCCTGTCGTATTTAACGCGAGGATAATGGATGGACCCGATGAATCACATCCGCTGATCAGATCTTCCGAACGGGACGGCTTAATGTCATTTTTTCGGGTCCCTCATTATCTCAGCCTTTGATTTATCACGAATATTATTCAGTTCTTATTATGCGCACGAAATATATAAGACTTATTTCTCTTTGAATGGACGTCGTTAAGTTGAAATGTTTCGACTTTAGCGAGATCACTTTACGACTACTGGACAAATTGCGGTGAACACACTGGTTAAAGTCTTGAGCGAAAGATGGTGAAGAGAAGCGAGTTGAAAAGAAGGCAGACACAAGCAAATAAAACTTGCACATTGGATCAACTAATGGAGCTGATGTACTTAGTTAACCATGGGTGACCACGATACCAATGTTATTCTATTAGCCCATATTGACTCTTATGGAGAATATCTATCTGAATTATATATGTGTATGTATCGTATTTAGAAAACCATTATGCTTATACTGATCGGAAAACGGAGTACGATACTTTTAAATTATTCACTATAAACATATTATGATAAACGAAATCCTATTCCGTCATCGTCAAGAAATCCCCGGCACTATAAGATTTCTGAAAACGCGCACGAAGTTGTTTATACGACGTGGGAATACATAAACCTAGGACCCTTCAAATAGATTCGCGACTTCATGTAGTCGACTAAGACGTAAGATGTAAACAGTTTATTTTTTTCTTGAATTGAATTTGTGTCTATTTCTCTCGAGAATTTCCAAATTTATTCCCACATGTATTAAATTTTCGTAAATAAATCGGGATGTCAGAATCAACATGTCATTTTTCTTAAACTTAGTTTTAGAAGTTATTCTAGGTCCCAGATTATAAATCATTCAATCAGCTCGCTTTTGCAGCACGAATAATCTTCTATAGATATCCAAGACTTTTCCACACTATTAAAACGGCCAAATTAAACCAAGGTGACAGTTTTGATATTTGATAATTGATTATCTTTTTAACTTCGTAGGAAGCACAGCCAAGCTTTTTCGTCAACCTACTGATGTCCGATCAATGTCTTATCTAAAGTAACTTGAAATAATACAGTTGCATTAAAAAATTTCAATTCTAGGTTTAGGTTTTATACTCGAGAGTGAAAGTTTTGAATGTTTTGTATTATTTTCCTATTATAGAAATTTTCACATATGACAGGCAACTTGTTGTATATTGACATTAAATAACAACGAAGTGTCGTCTGCGAATGCTACTGTTTCATGAATATCCTGAACAAGCCAAAAAGTTTTCTAATATGTACTAAAAATAAAAACAGATCAAGCACCGATTCCTGTAGGACCCCATACGGATCACAGATACAGGCATTCTTATGTCAAATACGAATTCAGAAGGCCAAGTGCCCGGCCTGTAACCACATAATCAAGTAGTTTTCGCCAATAAATAAAAGGGGGAATTTGTGTTCTTTCATCAGACTGCAAAAAATCTAGACTCTTAGTTTTACCAGTTTCTTGTTTTATAGAAACTCTAACTTGTTTTCATTACGATTCTGATATATATATTTAATTTTGCTATTAATATATTTAATTTCAGCGACGATAAAAACATGTTTAAAGTTTTTTAAGAAATTTTAAATTCTCAGCATACCTCTCCCACCCGTTTCATAATTAATTAGGGACCCTCAGTGTAGAATTAGGTCCGATCATTTCGACCTATAAAAAAATGGAAATACGTAAATAATATTTTATTCAATTATTTTTATTAATTACTACAATTTTTATCAATTTAATATTAATAAATCGAAAAAAGACATTCCCTTTTTAAACGCAAAATACTCATTCTGAAACGTGTTTTCCATTTTCTTATCAAATTAACTCAAGAAAATGTTTAGCGCTTTTGTCATCGCAAATCGAAACAATAAAAGTTCCCCAGTCTTAAAACAGCAAAGCGACGTGGGCGAAGTATGGCTGCTAAAAGGGCAACGACAGGCGGCGGCGCTGGATCAAAGACATGCGTGCGTGCGCCGATTTTCAACGGCGGTAATTTTCGACGCCATGACACCTGGCAGATAAGTTGGCATCAATCCAATGAAACGATTGGCGCATGTTGGAAACTTGTGATATTATTTACCAGTTTCCCTATAAAAAAATCTACAGCCTTGATAATAGACTTTATGTCTCTTTCATATAGAACTATTTTCATCATATAGATTTTATAATCACTTTTTGCGATTAACAAATTCCTACTGTAGTCCAATCACTGATAATAAGATAATCACTCAATCGTTTTAACATTCCTTGTTTGAAAAATATTATTATATAATTAATTCCGTCTTCATCGCAAGAAACATTGAGTTTTATAACTCATTGGAATCTTCACAGCATTACAGGGAGGCTATTCTCGGGCCGTGTGGGAATTGTCACATCAGATAATTTTTAAATGTAATATTTCAGCGATTATCCTTATACAAAATGACGAAACCATGACAAGTGATAGATAAAATATGTATTCTCACTCACATTTGGAAATTTAAAATAGCTTCTATTTAGAGATTTTGAATTTTGTAACAAAAGTGAGAATATACTTATAACGTTTAAAACGGAAAACGTGGATTTTAAAGGCTATCAGTCTGGAACAAAAAGACAGTAACTGAACGACTGTTAGTCATGATTCCCATATCTATAATATCCATATTGATATTATAAATTTAACGTGTGACAATTGGTGACGTGTGCTAGGGTGTACCTGTTGCATGTCACGTGAACACCGTTTGACGTTCACCACAGCTTTGAAATTAAGAATACTGAATTAATGTTTTCGTTTAACATTTATCATTTCGTATGAAAGGAAAAAGGTCAAATTACCATACTAATTCAGTTTTAATTATTAGGTTCCTTCTATTAAATTTATAATCTATTATATATCTCTTTAAAAATGTCTTATGCGCCAATTCCTATGTGGCTCGAGTATCACCTCTCAGTTACAGGACTCTGCATGATATTTTTTTTTACCTAATTGCCTTATTTTCCTGACTGCAGCCGAGCTCATAGGTTATGTGTTTGAGTTGTCTGTATGTATGAATATTCGTTCCTATATTCCCTACTACTAAACTTATAAAGCGACTACGATAAGTTACACGTCTTGGTGGCGCAAGTGTCACTGGCCATAATAAAATAATGAGAACTCAAAATGGCGGTTTTTTGATTGAAATTAGACGTCTTGAATATTTTTTCTCAAAAATATCGAGTAGGGTATTAAAATGAAGGGTCTAATAAGAGGTGATCACAAAAATGTGAACAACTTGTATGTATATAATCAATTTGAAGTGACAAATAATACACTGACATTATCTCAACTTCTAACACACACTGACGAGTCATATTATGTTTATTAATTTCATAACATATTGTTTGACCGCCCATAGTCTTCTTTTAGCCGCCTGCGTGACAGTAAAGACAGCGTTATGTTTCTAACGTGTATCTGGATACGTATGAAGGATTATTTATACCTTCGAAACAGGGCAACGGCTTGATATATTTTGGTATGGAAATATTTGGGAATGGTTTGGCGGTATCAGTATTTATAAATTTGTCTAAACAATGCGATGGCTATAAGCTAGATTTTGTTTTTATAAAATCATAAAGGCGGTTGCGAAATACAAAATGGCTATAAAGAAGAAAAAAATGCAATGAAATGGAGTGATACATTATTGAATCGGTCTTTGAAAATCAAAATAATGTTTCCTAGATCATTTTATGGCAATAATATCTATTTAACGAATACAAAATTTGAATTTATAATTTATTATTAATATTAATAACATCATTCGATAAAATAAATTTATTGCGATTGTTACAATGAAACATAACATTGACAATTCTAATGCGGAGAAAGAAACTCTAATATATTGTTAAAACAGAAATAAAAAAGTTATTGAAAAAAAACTAGGTTTTTTATTAAGCCTTTCATTAAATTTAAATTATGCGGTCGGATTTTCTCAATTAATTATTTTACTAAATAGTAAATTTAATCAGTAGTTTTTCATTCACTGATACAGAATTATAACTCTTTTCAATGATCTTTAGAATTGTATTTTTAAAAAATTAATCACTGTGATCTGATTTTAAATTATTAATAACAATAAACTTCTGATGGGATTAAATATTTGTGCAAACATTATCAAAACAAGATTAATTAAATTAAAAATAAGTTTAAAGTCTACTCCATAGAAGTTTTAGTTCTAACAGTTTCTTTTTTTCATTAATGATCTCATTTAAGAAATTACATATAAAAATAGTTGACTACGGATTCCTCGACAAAAGTGTTTCTAACTTAACCATAAATGATCCAACACTTTCATTTAACTTAAAATGAAGGTATATGTCTAGTGAAGGCAATTAATTAAGAATGTGTAGGTACCTGAGCTCTCGTGAGTGTGAAAGTTGTCTAGTCTAGGTTTTCAGCTCACTTAAGAAGCACTAGACGTCGGGCCACTCACGTTCTACTTTAATTCCACCGCATCTCTGAAACTTCTTTATTTTTTGTATAACTTTGTTTATGGGAGCGGTGCAAGTAAATGGAATACGTTCTATACAACCACTCATGCTTTTTTTTTATCCTGCACGTAATGGATATGTTTGCGTTTAGGTTAAAAAGTTAGTAATATGACAATATACACGCGATAAATTGTTCACATATAATTAATGAAATATCAATGGTCAAATTTTGACACTTAGAATAGTCTAACGAAGTGAATGTAAAAAGTTTATTTGTTTTCAATAACCAAGGCTGCCAGCTGCCGACTTTTGAGATTACAGATCTGAAATAGTAGCTAATGGTAATTAACTAACAAAAATTATTCAATGAGATTTAATAAAAACAATTGCACTTTTATTCTGAAAAAAAATCAGGTGTCATATTTGTTCAGTGTGATAATCTCTTTGAAGCTTCGTACTCATGTATGGTGGTATCATGTTGGCTTAAAATGAATATAACTATTATAATGTGTGTTATTATTTTTGTTTGAAATTAATTCAAATTCTTGATTACAATTTACCGATTTATAAACGCTTAGAAGCGCTGTAGAATTTGTTTTCAATATGGGTTCGGAGGACCCCCGCCAGCAACGAAGCTTTTCTTCAACACAAGTATATAGTGCAAAGTAAGGGATAAAATCAATGAAATTCATTTAATATTTTAGGAAATATTTAATTCATTAAAAAGAAGACGTAAAATAGTGAATTATAAATTATGTAAAAAATTTAAAAATTTCAAGAGAGAGATAGTGAAAGTCGCATGGAGGGGACATAAAGTTTTTTCGTTATATTGCAATTTCTACCAGTCAATTCTTACCGCAAGGTGCGTTAAGGAACTTCTTTTCAATAATATCTCCCCGTTTAGAAGAAGAGAAATATGAAATAACGCCTTATCAAGAGATCAGCTCGATTTAAGAAAACTGTGATTTATTAAAATATATTTCTTACCATTATTTTAATCGAATTTTATTGCGTGTGATTAGAAACGTATTTTAATAATTGTAACAATTGTTTCTTATTTAATACTTTTTGTCATAAACTGTCAAAGAAAATCATTTGTATTCCGTAATTTATTTACAAAAAAAATGTATCTAACGTAAAAAACAGGAAAATTAAAAAAGAGCATATATATTTTATATAAATAATGTACCTTATTGACAGCTAAACAGAACGAAATCTTGTTTAACTTTCTATTTATGTTATTTATTTAATACGGTCATTGCTACAAACATTTTATTTTTTTATTTTTGACGCTCTATTACTTGAGAGCGTTCTAAGCACAATGTCGTGCTTCAAATAACTACGACAACAATGTTTAAGCTATTATCTATCAGATGAGAGTACACTAAAAAATACTAAGTATAACAAAATTTTGCAGTATCAAAAATACAACTTGCTTAAGTTGCTAGGAATAATGAAGGACCCTTTTTGGTTTACAATTTACAGTATCTATTAACCGTTTTTAATTTTGTTAATATTCTTTCATAGATGTATGGGGCTTATTTTGAAATTCGTTAAAGAAATAATATATTTTCAATGCCGTATTATTAATTTGGCAATATACATATTACTTAAATATAAAAACAGGGGCCTGAGTCGAACTCTAAATTAACTTATAAGTACTCTATTGAAATCTCTATTGAAATGTGAGACATATCTAAAAAAAGGAATCGTAAATATTGGAAGATACGGAACTCCAAAAAAAAATATATATAAAATATAAATAGTGTATATAAAATATGGTACCGTATTTTCGGCGGATGTAGTAAATATAAGAATCAGATAAATTTGGACTATATTATTGGTGATAAAGCATCGAAACTACGCCATCATCATCAAAAATATTGAAGAACAAAGGATAGCAGAATGAATATGTTATGTTGTGGTTTTGTTTCTTATTATATCATAACACTCGTTTGTATTCAGGTAGTATTTAACTTGAATAGTAATTATTAAGGTTAGTGAACGTATTATTTCTTAATTTCAACGAAAATCGTAGTTAACGTTTAGAATCATTATCACAGAGTAATTATCGAATTGTACATACAAATAAGTGTAGTAATTATGATTACATTAATTGCTTAATTCCTGCATTCAAACCGTAAATTATATTAATAACTTAAGACGTAATAAATTATATGGCGAAACAAAATGATGAATATTGTAACTTTACTTATAAGCAGTTGAATGTTATTATTATTATTTTTTTTAGTTTTTTTCTGCTCAACACAGCAATCTGTTTGGGGACATTTAGCTGCTATCTTTGTTTGACAGGTGTCTGCATCTGTCTTATTTTCAGTGAGGAAAATCCCATTGGCCTCTCTCACCATTCCTTTGTAAATCTTAGTGATAGATTTGGTACACTATTCCTCCTCAGTCTAGTGTGTTGTGTACTTCCAGTAACTGACAATTCGGAAGCTAGAGTTTTATCGTGTTTGGCTAGTTTGAGTTGATAGCTTAGGCTACGTATGGCGATTTCTTGCTTAACGGTTTTAAGCCTTAGATCTTGCAAAATATACTTATTTTGGATGCATTTTGGTATGTAGAACATCGATCGGATAGCTTTGGTTTGAAACCTTTCTAGGATCTCTATGTTGCTGTTACTTGCTGTCCCCCCAGAGCTCAATACCGTAAGTCCAAACTGGTTTGAATATTGACTTGTAAATTGCCATTTTGCTTTCGTTGTTTAACTGTGACTTCCTACCGATCAACCAATACATTTCTCGTAGCTTTGTGCCCAAACATTTTCTTTTACTCCATATGTGCTTCTTCCAAGTTAATCTCCTGTCAAGGTGCATACCCAGGTACTTAGCAGCGTCACTGTGAGGGGATCTGTTCTCCGTTTAGTGTAATTGGCGGACAGTCACCTTTCCTTAGGGTAAAGGTAACATGTGCAGATTTACTCTGGTTGGCTTTTATTCTCCAAGTCTTCATCCATTGTTCCACTTCAGTTATGTGCTTTTGTAAATTTGATGAAGAAATAGCTGCATTTTCGTGTACAGACATTATTGCTGTGTCATCTGCGTATGTAGCGATGAAAGTTTTGTTGTCTGTAGGGATGTCGGCTGTGAATATGAGATACAGCACTGGTCCCAGGATGCTACCCTGAGGTACACCTGACCTGATTTTGTACAAGTCTGATGTTATATTATTTAATTTGACTTCAAAGCACCTTTCACTCAGATAGCTCTTCATTATGAAGTAGAAGGAATGTGGTAATTAATTTTTAATCTTAAACAAAAAACCGTGATGCCACACCCTGTCAAAAGCCTAACTTATGTCCAGAAAAACCGCTGAGCAATATTTTTTGGTTTCCAGTGTATGGCTGATAGTGTCTGTAAGCCTGTGTATCTGTTCAATGGTGGAATGTTTTTGTCTGAAGCCAAATTGGTGCTCAGGTAGTATGGTATCCAAATGAGGACGCAATCTGTTCAGGATAACCCTTTCAAATAGTTTGCCGATCAGAGGGAGAAGACTAATTGGTCTGTAAGATGACACTTCCTCTATCTGTTTGCCAGGTTTGAGGATCATTACAACCTGAGCAAGTTTCCACCGAGTTGGATAGTGGCAGAGTCTCAAGCACGCGTTAAAAAGTATTACCAGGAACAGTGGTGTAACTAGGGTGTGGCAGGTAGGACACGTGCCCTGGGCGCTATTCAAAGGGGGGCGCGCAATTCGCAAATTATTATAAAAAAAAATAATAGTAAACCAACTACCTACATTCAAATAATCAAGCGCCACTCGCTCGGCCTCCACATTTATAGGTTGTTGGCAACGATATCTTTGTACGTACGTTGTCTGCAAAGGTCTGCGGGCGGGGGCGGTGAAGCGGGACGGCGGCGGCGGCAGCGGCGAAATGTTGGCGTAGTACGTACTTCATCGCTCACACACACGCACGGCAGGCAGAGCAGTCGGCTCATTTGACTAACGTATCACAGTTGTGTATTTCGTTTGTTTTGCAAATTTCACGATTAGCTAGAAGAAGCTACTTGATTTGACTTTGAGAGGTAACTTTAAGTGCTATCACAGATTATATAGTATAGTCTAGTGCTATCGACGCGACGACAGTGATACGATAATGAACTTAATTACCTAAATATTGATAATGGACGGACTGGCTGGATTTAAAAAAGTAGATATACCTTGATCACGAGACACTTTTGGTGAGTGTTTTTACTTTACGGTATATCTAAAAGCTCGTTCGCATAGAGATAGTGTCGTCAGTCACTCGCCCGAAAACGGAATGAATAATTATGCAATCATGTAGATATTTGCAATAGCAGGTGTACGCCGCGCCGCCGCGGCCGGTGTCTCTTGATTTCGCGGCGCTGCGGCGACGGCGGCGAGGCAGCATTTTTTGTTTAAAAGCATATCTAGCGACCGTATACTGTATCTAAGCGAACGAACGACATGGACACTTTTTTTGTTGGTCGTATTTTAGAATCAATTTAATTAAAAAAGGCGTACCCCATGCTAACTAGCGAGCGCCGCCATTGAACTTTTAGTTTTTATTATTTATTTAATTAAATTAATCAAGTAAACGTCACAAAAATCGATGTATAAGCAAGCTATATCAAGAACATATCATTTTTTAAAATAATAGACAGCGAGCGAAGCGACCTCTATTATTTGTTTATTTATTTCAGGTTTTTTGGTTTCGAAGCCCTCCCTCACTCACACACAGTCACTCACTTCCCAAATACCTAAAAAATATGAAACGATTATTTTCTAAGGAAAAAGAAAGTGGGGCTGAAGGAAGGAAACGACGAAAATTGCAAGAGGAAGCAGCCCAAAAATCCAGTAAGTATTTCAAGAAGTATCTTGATCTTGAAAAGTCCACTACTGGATGTTCGGCAGTTTCTAAGGAATTGCCTACAACATCGACATCGACATGTACAATTAAATCCGAAGTTTCCGACACTAATTCAGCACTAAACAAGGAGGAGGAGGATATCAATTTAAATGATTCTGAGTGTGACGAGATTAAGATTAGTGAGGCTACGAGTTCTAAGACTATTGAAAAAATTGAAAAAAAATATTAATATATCAGTAGAAGACAAAGCTGTTGGGGATTGTATGGTGGATGATGTCGAAAACCCAATTACTGTTATACCAGAAGTAATTACACATCACGATATTGGACTTCTAATCTTTGATAAGAACATAGGAGAACCAGTTATGTCAGATGGTTTGAAGACAGAAATAATTAAAATGGGTTCAAAATATTTTCAAAACACCGAGGGTCCTTTTCTACCAACAAATAACCGTTGTATGAATAAAAGTTGGTTTAAGAAGAAACTTGGAAATTGCGGCGAAGAAGTGACGCGCTCGTGGCTAGTCTATTCCCCGTCTAAAAAATCTGCGTTTTGCATCTGTTGTCTTATCTTTTCACAATTAAATAATCAAACTGCATTAGAGCACGAGGATGGGTTTACCCAATGGAAAGCACCTGAAAGACTCACTGCACATGAAAATGCGAAGAACCATCGTCAGTGCTTTACCCAGTGGAAAGAAATGGAAAGAAATTTTGCAGCAAATAAAGGTATTATTGACGCTGAACTTCAAACACAGATCGAGACAGGAAAACAAAAGTGGCGTAATGTGTTAAAAAGAATCATTCACTGTATTAAATTTCTAGCCACTCAAAATCTTGCATTACGAGGTCACAGGGAGTCACTTAGCACATGCGATGATGAATCCGAACCCAATAATGTTGGTAATTTCCTTGGATTTATAAAGCTCCTGGCCATATTTGACCCCAACATAAATACTCATCTCACTCATATTAAAAATCATCCTGGAACCACATCTTATTTTTCACCTAGTGTTCAAAATGAATTCATTCATCTGATGGCGACCACATCTTATTTTTCACCTAGTGTTCAAAATGAATTCATTCATCTAATGGCGACCACTGTTCGTCAAAGTTTGTTGCGAAGCATTCGCAAATCAAAATACTATGATCTCATGTTTGACTCGACTCCTGATCAGGCGCATCATGAGCAGATGTCAGAAGTAGTGCGATATGTAGAAGTTGATTTTGAGAGAAAATCAGTTCGCGTTAGAGAGTCCTTTCTTGGTTTCAAAAGGATGCTGGAAGCTTAGTCGATGAAATCCTTAAACAGCTAGAGACAGACGATATGAATCTACAGGATTGTCGTTATGACATTGCTGTTGTGATGGCGGGGCGCCGCACTGGTGTCCATCAAAGAATAAGCGAAAAGAATAATCTGGCGATATTTGTGAATTGTGATAATCATTCACTTAATTTGGTAGGTGGACATGCAGCCAAGCAAGATATTATAATGGTCACGTTTTTCGGAATTATTAAATCTCTCTGCGTCTTCTTTTCTCGTTCCACTCTACGTTGGGAAAAACTTAAGAAATCCGTGCCTGTAGTTGTAAAATCAGAGTCTGAAACAAGATGGAGTACAAGGGTTGAAGCAGTTAAGCCAGTTAACAAATATCTTAAAGATATGTTAAAAATTCTTCAAGAATTGACTGACGATGGCAATCAAACTAGTGAAACAAGAAGTGAGGCTAGAAATCTTTATAATCGCATGTTATCCTACGATTTTCTGACTTTGTTAGAATTTTAGAACAATGTACTCACGTCTATTGACCGTGTCCAAAAGCGGCTCCAGGATCCTAGTATGAATTTTCATAATGCTGCCTTAGATATAAAATCCCTCCAAGACTATTTTTCTAATGAAAGAGAGGGGTTGGTTAATCATGCACTCGTGAAAGGTTTTAATCTTTGCGAGGAATGGGATGTAGTGACTGAAAAGCGTCAAAGACAAAAAAAAACTTATGGCTGGAGAAAACGCGATCGACGCTGGGTCGACTGCTAAGGAAGAAATAGAACGAGTGATGAAAGGATCGCTGGATCGTATTGTGTGTGAGATGAATGAAAGGTTCACTCGTCTGCATGAAACCGACGTCAGATTTGGATTTATGCTTGAATTAAAAAATTGTGTTACGGCATTGACGACTGTGATGATTTAAAAAAGAAATCTAAAGATTTTGGAGATATCTATGCTTGCGATGTTCACGGAGAACAGTTGTATGAATAAATATTAGATGTCCGAATGTTGATATCCACAAGAAAAAACTTAAACATAGAGAGACCTGAGGAGCTTCTCGAATTTATTGTTCAGTATGGAGATGAGAGCGTCTTTTCGAATCTACGCATTTCAATTCAAATTTTGCTTACGATTGCAGTATCCATTGCAAGTTGCGAGCGTTCCTTCAGTAAACTTAAACTAATACTTTCGTATTTGAGGACAACAATGGGTCAACAAAGGCTAAGCGACCTAGCTTTGCTCAGTGTAGAGCGGGAAGAAACCGAGGAAACAGATTTCGAAAATATTATAAATCTGTTTGCGTCGCAGAAGGCAAAGAGGATGTTATTGTAATTTACAATAACCCAAAGTCAAATTAGCATTTTGTATCTATTTGTACATTTACTTAAATTTACAAATTGTAAAACTTCGATAAAAATGCCAATTCGACTCGTAGGCACAGGCAGGGATATGACTGACCATAGGGTCAGTTACATACATGAGATCTTTGTAGGTAGACTATATAGACTGTATAGACTATAGAGTCTACTTAAACCTGACTGACCCTATGGTCAGTCACTATAGTCTATAGTCTATAGTCTACTTACAAAGATCTCATGTATGTAACTGACCCCATGGTCAGTCATATCCTGCCTGTGCCTACGAGTCGAATTGGCATTTTTATCTATAGACTTATTTTCGATTAAGACAGAATATATTAATATAAATGTTTTGTAAGCTTTATGACAGTTTTATTAAGTAGATCTGTTTATTTTACATTTTGTTAACTTACAAAGGGGCGCAACTTCGATGCCTTGCCCTAGGCGCCGTATCCGATCGGTACACCATTGACCAGGAACATTATGCCTTTTTTTGGTAAATTACTGAGCAGTGTAGAGTCTAACAGATCGTAGCCTGGAGCCTTCTTTTTTGGAAACGCTTTAATTTCTGCAACAATCTCTGCAAGTTTTACCGCTTTTAAGGGAAAGCATAACTGATTTGGTGATTGCAGGTAGCTTGCGATTTCATCCTCCTTTGCAAGATCATTACTAGTCAGAGGTGTAAAGACTTCGTGTAGATGCTCGGCAAAAGCAGTTGCCTTGTCATATAGTCAGATCTAGCCCAGGCTCCCTCATATCTCCTCAAAGGTGGAACATGATTTTTAGGTCGTTTGAAGTTTTTCGTCGCACGCCATAGCGAGTAGTTAGTGTCTTTATCAGCAGTGAGGTGGGACAGATGACTTTGAAGGTTCTCATGTTCTTTTATCATGTCTTTGAGTTGTTTTGTTGCTTTATTTAATCTAGTTTTATCGATAGGATACCTAGTTATGTGCCACTCACTTCTCAATTTGCGTCTTTCTCGAATCTTCTCGACAATGCTCCTAGGATAATCCTTTTGTTTGACCTTCACTATTCGCTTTTTAGGTTTTGGTGTGGATGTAAAGGCCGCCGTGTGTATATTACTATTAAACTTTTCGATGCTGGTCTCAATGTCATCATTAGTTTTAAGTCTAATATTTAAATCCACTTTGCCAGTGATAATTTCTCGGAACAAATCCCAATTTTTATTTTTGCTATAGGTATAGTCAGGTGATTCAATGGGAACTACATGTTTGAACAGATTTAGGATAACTGATGTATGATCCGACGACAGATCCTCACATTTTTCAATCTTTAGGTAGTGTTGTCCGACATTTTTAGTAATATAAAAATCCCGTAAGTCCGGTATTTTATTTAAGTCTATGGGCCAGTAAGTTGGTTCGCCATGTGATATGCTTTCCAAGTTGAGGTTTTTGTTAGCTTTGTAGAGTTGCCGGCGGCGAGGATTGATCAGTCTTGATCCCCAATAGTTGTGCTTCGCGTTCCAGAAACTTCCACAAATAAATACTGGACCCAGCTGTTTGAAGAACTGTTCAAATTCTTCGGCTGTTATTGAATGACGTGGTGGGCAATAAACTGCAGCTACTATTGTCTCACCATGTTTGTGTTGTATTTTGATTGATGTTGCCTGAATTTTCTCTGTTTTGTATGGCTGAAGAGAGTAATGTTTGATATTATTTCTCAGTATTACCGCCGTCCCGCCATGAGAGTTACGAGAAGGGTGTTCAGTCCTATAGATTGTGTAATTATAGAAGCTTATGTGTGATCTCTCAGTAAGTCTTGTTTCCGAGATCAAGGCGATGTCTATTTTTTCAGTGCACATAAATAGTTCAAATTCTTGCCTCCTATCAGTTAACCCATTGGCATTCCAGGTGATGAAACGGATGTTTAGTCCCTCTGTGGAGCTAATCTTGTGATTAGTTTGATAATTTGATCCATCATGTTGTCTATCATGTCTTTCATGATTGCTTGGAACTTGTTGAACATTGTATCCAATAAGCTTGTGATGTTATCCTGTGGGCCTGGTTCCGCTATTGTGGCATTGATTGGTTGTTTTTTAAAGCTGTTTTGCCTGTTTTTCAGTATGTCACTGTAGGTAGTACTTGGGTGGGGCGTTGGTTTAGCATTTTCATTGATGCTCTATTGTTGATGCGTGGCTTTGTGTAGCTGTTGTTTGGTTTGTCTAGACTTAGATTCCGTTTTAAAGATTTTCTCTTTGTACTGCATGTATTTAATGCAACCCTTATAGCTTGCAGGGTGTTTGCCTTGGCAGTTAGCACATGTTGCTTCTGTTTCAGGGGGCTTTACACACGATGTTGTTGAGTGTTCATTCCCACATTTAACACATCTGAAAGGCCTGAAGCATTGGTTTTTGGAGTGTCCGAATCTTTGGCATCTCTTACATTGCAACACCTCTTTTTTTATATGGAGCTTCAATGTAGACTTTGACATGGTTAATGTGTTTTATGTTAATAATGTCCTTGGTGTTTGTTCGCGGTTCTAGGTCTACGAAGTAGAGAGGAAGCTTGTTTTTCGTTGTACGATGTAACACATTAACAATTTGCCGCACCTTGTGTCCCTTGCTGTTAAGTTCAACTTTAATCATTGTAGTATCTTCTGTAGCATGTAGTCCTCTGATGACTACTCTGTACGCCCTTTCACTTTTAAGTTTGTAGGTATAGTGTTTTATGCTATTATCAATCAGATTATCCCTGATAGCTTTATATGTCTCTATGTCTGTGGGCATAAGTTTAATTATGTGTCCAGACCTTAGTGTAGTCGTTGTAAATATTGTGGCACCTGCCACTTTGTTAAGGAGATCTCGAAGAGGTGTCACATCAACCACACCAGTCACAAAGATTGGTTCGAGTTTTGGTGTATATTCTTTATTTTTGTTTTCAATAATAGGGCCATCATCATTGAGGATTTCGAATCTGTTATGTACAGGAACTGAGTAATTAGTTCTTTTGTTTGCTGACTGTAAAGTTTTACTTTCGGTTGAACTTTCATTTCTTTTACGCTTATTTCTAGGTACTCTGTCTCGTTGCCATTCCTGGTTTGTCCGAGCTCCCATTTGCTTTTCAGTTGTGTTATTCTGACCAACATAAGTGTCAGCTGGATTAGTGGCCTCGTTTTGCAATGGGCTTGGTTGGAGAGTGATGAGATTACTTTCATGTTCTAGTTGTTTAACACTGCTGCTGCAGTCACTAAGTGACAAGGATCTCTGTCTAGCTCCGAAGAGGCCTTCGTGGAAGTGTTGTTGTGTGTAGGTTTTTTGGTTTTTATTTGTGGACATCTGTTTTTGTTCCCACGAGTAAGGACGATAGGGTGGTCACTCATAGGGTGACGCCTTTCCTATGAGAAGGCTATATACAGTGGTGTTCGCCAGGTTCACCAGGGTTGGCGCTAGTGACTGAATAATCCCTCAGCCATTCATCCTCTTGGCGCGGTCCCACCGTAGGATTGGGGTGACTTATTTTTGAGGTTTTCTACCTCATGACACAGGCGACTAAGCCAATATCTCCGCTTTGGCGGAATTCACCTTAAGAGGGAGGTAATTATCATTTCCTATCACCACTGTCAGATCTTGTCAGGTTAGTTAACCGCCGCCCGAGGCTCGGCGTTGACCTTTTACAGCTGGTTTCGTCTCTCTCAGCTAACCCTCCTCCTTTTTCATACGGGCTTGGGACCGTCAATGGCAGAGTTGTTGAATATTATTAATTATATTTTTTTTTTGCTTCAGCTTAGCATACTCACAATAAATTTTATAAAAAAATGAGTTATTGTTTGTAAGTATTTATTCTGATTTAAACATCTAAATTTTATTATATAAATATATAAACTAAAATTTAGACGTATAAATACGGTAAGCTCACTAATAATTTTTCTCCATTCCTCCCTTTCTTTCTCCTTAGAGATTTAAGTGATTTATTAGCGTAAGCCAACTGGCGAGGCGCCCATGAAAGACCGCCTGCAACTTTTGTCACGCAACAAAATAAGTCGCTAAACTTCAGTTTATTCCTTCTAATTGAGAAAGTTTTAGTTGTTTTTTTTTTATTATCTCGGCCATTGGCCATTGTTCACGGCGAAGGTAAACCTTAGTGTTCCCCCATCTCGACAATTATAAAAGTTTTAATTGCTCTTACTTTGCCAATTAGAAAAAAAAACAGGAAGTTATGAGAGGAAAACATTAAAGAAAGCCGCGAACTCCGTTTTAGAACATATTTGCGATGAATACTATTTAAATTTGGCATTCAGTAAAAGTTGCCGACAAAATTGCAATTGCTGCGTAAAGTTTTCTCATTAATCTTTTATCGTTTGTATAGAGTTATGTAAAGTTGGAAGGTATTATTTATGGACGGTTAAAAATAAATTCGTCCCACTGAAAATCGGGTTGTAAGAATCGACGTAGCAACGTTCACAAGAATAATAAATCTGAGCAACGTTTGGTCTTAACCTCAAAGCTTTGGATATTATTATGAGTAATAATGTTCATACCATGTGTATGTGTGTGTGTGTGTGTGTGTGTGTGTGTGTGTGTGTGTGTGTGTGTGTGTGTGCGTGTGTGTGTGTGTATGCGTGTCTTACCTGCCAAAATGTAACTACTTTTACCTTTCTAATTAAAAAAAACTACATCGGTCACTGCAAACTGCATCAACATTGGTGGGTTCGTTTGAAAGACATCCTTAACGAAAAATTCCAAAAAACGCTTTTTTCGACACAATGTGAAATTTTTAAGGGCTTGGTGTTTGGTACTCGATCATCTTTTTCTGTTGAAATAAACTGGGTCGGGTGCCATAATGTAGATCAAAATCGACCAACGTGTTCGAAAGATTTTTTAGTTGAAAATTAAATTTATTGCACTAAATATATTATTATATTTTTGAGATCAGAAAACTCAAAAAAGCACTATAATCAATTTTATGAGCGTGATGAACTCCATAATTTGTCGCTCTTTTATTTCTGAAATGTTTTATGCTTGTGATTAAAAGTTTTAGAGATGTCTTGCAGGGTTAACCGTCTTACAAGTTCTTAAACCCAAAACTTCATGTTCAATATTTATAACACTATAGTCTCTATTACCTATGCCGAATCCAATTTCTGGCTAAGGTTGCACGAAAACCGGCTGGCTTTACACTCCCGTCACTCCTAATCCAGACTAGAACCTGCACTCCCCCTATAATTACGCTCCCTTCGGTGTATCGGGACTTGGCCCTCTGAGTCATTATGTCTGGCTGAAGGTTGAGCGATGATTATGATGATGATGATGATGATGGTTCAAGGAGCTCAGAGGTAGATCGATATATTGTATAACAGCGGAAAATTTTAGGGATGACCTGCAAGGTCGACCGTCTTTTAATTTTAAAAATTCAAACACTCATTGACAATATTAATACTTCAGGTAACTCAAAGAATCGGACGAAAAATCATTTAATAATATTCTAGAACTGAAAGGAGGACGAGGATCAACGTAAATACCACAAAAATAACACTAGAAATGTGATTATAAAAAAATAGTCTTTTACGTAAAACACGACAAATATACAAGAATACACAGTTCGAAATTATAAGAAAAATATAACACGATCATAATACTCTAGCCTTGTTATTTCGCATTCTAATCTAATTACTATATTTTAATTATTGACAAGAACGAAATTACTAATGAAAAATGTAAAATAAGCTTGTGTGGAGATATTCGCACATCACTTCTACAACGCTATGTGATGCAAACAATTTTTGTTATACACATAGTACAGCAATCATCCTCATCCTCATCCTCATGGTAGCTGAACCACCGACACGGCCTGAAGGCATCATATGATATCGATATACATCGAATATATATGTATGTATATATACCCACATGTATATTCGTATATTTCTTGAAAAAATGAAATGCATTAAAACTTGGGACGTTAAAATTTAGAATGTGCGACGGTCGAAGTATGACTACAATGTGTTATTTTAATCAAACGTGACTATACGGACGACATTTATGCGACAATAAAAATCTAGTGCCGTTTCGTATCCGATGACCACACCGATGACGTTATTCGTCCCCAACTCGTGGGCGTTAGCGTGGAGGAAAGATCCAATAATGATGAAATAACAAGACGATGGGTCGACGGTATTTCGTAGTGTTTTGGCAAAGACCGGACAGAATGAAAACAAAAATATTTTAATTTACGAGTGTTCTTGTTATTGTCGTCTATTTTATTTATATTTGTTAACTTGAATTATGTATTTTCTACGTGATGTTTGTTAATTTGCCTCGCATTCATTGAGTTGTAATGCAACAAAGAATCTGTTCGAAAGTCTCAATCTCACTCTATTTATACTCTTGTAAGCATTGAAAAGAAAATGCTATTGCACTAAAAAAAATCTGATTATCTCAACACTTACAGATTGATATTAATGTAAATAACTTCAAATTTTTTTTATGTTTCCTGTATAAAATGCATAAAGAGGTATTTATATTGCGCTTGAATCGAACAAATACTTCATAGACGCAAGTAGAATTTGGGTGCATCGGCCTTAAAAGAGCATAGCAAAGTTTCTTCACAAATACTTTTTATTGCGCAGGAGTTGAATCTAGTTTCATTATTAGTCAAGGGATTTAGCAAAGAGGGTTCAGATCGCAGACTGCATGGCTATAGTTACAATAAATGGAAAAGACACCTTCACTAGAATAAAATGTATAAAAAAATTACATTTACTTTATTTTTAGTGTATAAGAAATATATTAGTCACAAAAAGTATGTTATTGTCAAAAAATAAGCTTTCAAAAATTTTAGCTATAATGTAATTTACATTTAAGAGATAACGCTCTGTTTCCAACGTCCGTTTGTTCTCTGATTTGAAAAAAAATATTATCCCATTTCCGACGATCTCTTTAACCTTATAAGAACTCACCCCGAAGGGCGGAGGGCCGAGGGGTGGCCGAGGAAACATCAGAATCCGAGAGGACAATAATAATTTTAATCAAAAACAATGAGATCGCTCTGGACGCAAATTACACTTCTTTCTCCATTAACATGAAGATAGAGCGGCGCGGCGCCGGCTTGCAATAAAAACGGGATTTCGGTCCCTACTTTATTTGTCAGGAATTATTTAAATTTATTTTAATGCAAAACATGCTGTTTACCATTTCCATTGGGATGAGCTTTAAAATATGCATATAATTCGCCATTAAGACACAATTCGGGTATATACTATTTCAGTTCTTAGTATTGATCATAAGTTAAAATAATTTAATATTTATTTTTCTAATATACATTTTGTTTATATTGTTGCACAATACTGTATACACATTTATATGAAGGTTCCATATGATACAGTACATTTAAAAACATGTACGAAATTTCTAAGAAAAACTAATATTGAAATTTACTTATGCTGTTTTGTTGAGTGAGTAAATTTATATTAATGAACAAAAGATCAATATACATCCAAAGTATTTGCTATTCAACAAGTTTATAAGTGTATCGTTAATATCCATCGTTATAAATGATTCTCAAAATTAAATTTATTGAATAGCAATATCCATCGAAGTACCATCATCATTGCTTTAGAAAAATGTTTTTAAACTAATGACGGACGTTGTAAAACGAGGTGTTAGTATCAACATAATATTGCGCTTTTTTTTTTTTTGCGGTAAATTAAAGTTTTTCTTTTTTGACAATTTTTAACTTTTGACTTAAATTCAAACTTAAAAATTCACATTAATATTTATTCAGTACTAACCATCTGTCTGTGGCTTTTCCCACCTTTATATCTGCGTATATACCAATAGTTGCGTTGGTATGGATTTCTTTTTTGTCTTATCGAAATTCCAAGTTTTCTGATATCATTTCCTACAATATAAAATAATAAACACCCGTCTTCAGGATGCAAACCTTTTCTCGCAAGTCTGACAAATTAGATGAGTGATTTGAGCTTCTCATTCCTTTGAATCTTTACCCGCGGCTCTGCCTTGTCGAAAACATTCATTTTATTAGTGACCATCGCGTCGCTGCTCAAACACCTCGCCTGCACTGCGCCCCTGGTTACATACTCGTCACTGGTTTAGTCCAGTATCGGTTTGTTCTTAAATAAACTGAACTGTGATAGTTTTTAATAGTTCAGTCAGAGTTCTGAATTATCAATTAAATTTATTAGCAAAAACTGAAAATTTCAACGAAATTGTTCGAATCGTAAAGATTTTTAGCAATTTTCATTGAACCCTTAACCATAGAACTATAAAAATGATGTAGTCTATACCTTTTCTTTGAAATAAGATATCTCCATGGCAAATTTAACTGAAAATTACATCTCAGTCAAAACAATCAAATTATAGGGGTGCTTAATATTCTTCACTACAGAACCGTGAGCTATTGCAAGCATTCTGTGCTAATAAAAAAAACTAGTGCAAACTTCATCAAAATTGGTGAAATTATAAGTGTCGTTAGTAATATTCACCGAACCCTAAACTAAATATCCTCTATATTTTACTGGCTTCCAGCTTTTTCTATATAAAATATTAAGATCGCTTAAACTATAAGGATATTTAGTATTATTTACGAAACCCTAAAAATGTTTTGTATATTTTTTCATTGGCTTCTAGTTATCTCCATACTTAATTTTAATGAAATCAGCTATATTATATGGGCTCTTAGTAAATCCTATCGAAGCCTAAAAAAGAATCAAACCCTTTGTAATTTCATTATAGCCGCATTCATCCGCGACTCGGCTCGTGGGGCCATAACATGAATTACCTCTTTTATATCGACCGATGACGCTGTGTCATCATAATCCTATGCTTTGTCCATCACTGTTTTACTCTCAATTCCAATCCAGGTTCCACTTTTGATGAAAGTCCGATAAGTTATAGAATTTTTAAAGGTTTTTAAATTTTAACACGGGAACCCTAAATGTTTCTTAAATAAAAAATGCCTTAAATGTAGCCTAATAAACTCTTCTAACTTCGAGTAAGAGTCGTATCCAATGCCGACATAAATGGCAAGGATTTTGTTTCACAAGAGAGATCGATGGTTAATAATATTTGTATAGTTACAATTACGTTTCGTGTGCTCTTTAATAGATTTCTTAAAACCAGAATTTTCTTTATTAATGCACTTGTTTACATTCATTCTGGAAAAATAAATGAAAAGTATCGAATATGAGTCAAAATTGCACGATCAAGGTTGCATATTTAAATATAAAATTAAAAGTAAATAGGGAAAAATGTTAAAAATTATAAATTAAAGAAATACAGACAAATAAAGAAATATAGATTTTACTTAGGTAAAAAATAAAAAAAATACATTGTATTTATTTCTTTTTATAAAAAAAAATATTTTGTATTATTTACCATGCAAACTTTGTAAATATGGAGACTCTCTTTTCCAAATTTTCAGATAGTATTAAAAATATGCTTTAAATCATTAAATCCAGACTTTCCTAATGAGTTTTCACTAAGTAAATTAGATAAAAAATGTGTCCTTGAGATGATTCATGTTTTATATAAAAATACTTGAAGGTATTGTTTCACTGCGTAGGTAGGCACAGTTAAATTATTTCTGAATTTGTGCTGGCTTCTAAATGTACAACAAAGGTAGTCGCTAAGACAACAACCCTTATAATAGATGAACTTATAATAGCTCGTAATAGATGAACAAGTAGACAAACAACGAAGAACATAAAAATAATTTGCTAACTATGTAATTAACAACCAATGGAGACAATTATTTGTTTACAAAAGATTATTTAGAGTACATTTTAGGAATTGCGGAATTCCATATAGATGGAAGCTATTTTAGTTTTGTTTTAATTTTATTTTTGTACCTATGTACAAAACTAAAATTGGGCGTGCAGTACCGGACATGTGACAGAAATGAAATTTTTAAATAGTAACACTTAACATTTACAATCAAACAATCACAAAATACAAACATAAGCAAAGCAAATAATCACAAAATACCATTCTGAATGCCTCGAACGTGTACATCTGCAACGCGCGCGTGCGCAACACTATTTTGTTCTATCGCTTTATATTGTTGTATGTCGCTCTCTTTTGCTCAACTCTTGAGACGTCGGAATGTATAGCTGACATTCTACTTCTTTTTTCGTCATATCATTCTCCTCTAACATGTAAAATATATATATCAAACATGAAATAAAAATATTATGGTTTTTTCAATTTCAAGGACTTACCTTGAAATTTCGCTGCCAATTCACATCCAATTACAGATCACATAATCGCCGTCAAAGAAGTTTCGGTTCAAAAACCGGAAACACATAAATTCCCAACACTATTAATAAATTAAACACACAACACTTATTTATTGTTCCTTTATATAACGACAACGCGAAACACGATAAATTCACTCGACGTAAATAAATCCTAAGCCGTCGGTTGTCTACCGCGTTGATCTAAGCAGTTTTTCCCCTCTCTCAGATTATTTGACGTTAAGACAGGTTTTCATTTCAAGCCTTCTGAAAGTGACGGCGGAACTTTTTTCTTCCCCCGGCGCTGTAAATGAAAGATCTGACAACTGGCACAAAGTGACAAAAGGGCGGGCGGCTCAAAGGACTTCTGCACCAACACTTTCAGCCGCTCGCTCGTGCCCCGGCAGGGCGATTGTCCGTGTCTCTGTTTGTCGCTCGCCTTCAATGGGCGTCGCACTCCCTTTGTGCTGGATAATTTTTTAGTGGTGCTCATTAACGACCATTGTGGAGAAAACATCGGATTGTATCAGTATTTGTTATATTTAATTAGCCGGGCTAAGGCAAGGGAAAAGTAATAAATAGGTAAAAACAAAACGTGGTCTCAGTTATTTAGAAAGCTAACCAACCATTACTTCTGCATCTTTGAGTATTTATTAAGCTGTCCGTTACAGATTTTATTATTACATTGATTACAATGGTCCTTAGTTGTTTCTAATTCAAGCCCTTCAATTTGAGACAAAAATATTGATTGGTACACTTATTCACAGGAGTGATTAAGCCCCTAACACGACAACTATTTGAAAGTTATAGATTTTTTGTTCATTACACGCTTCTATCGTTTCCTTATGGTCACTCTCAATATGTACACACTTGAACAGGGGACTAGTTCCGGGCAAAAAGTGTATACGGTATAATAGGCCACAGTTACACATAAACGTGATATTTATCGTCAACGTCAAGCGTGTTATGTGGGGAGGTGCAACTTGATAATTATATCACACAAAATTATCCTTTATGTGATTCTTTATCATCGGACTTCGACAGAACATAGATTGTTGAAAGACAGTTTTAAGATATATTTCGTTTAGTTTTTTTACAGCCTATAACATACACAACCACAATTGTAAATACTTTCGATAGTCTAACGCTAATATCCTTTGCAATTTGCTGAACGTTACCTATCTATGCATTGTATTTTCATGATCCGGACATATAATGGTTTATATTTTGTCAAGATAATTTTTTATGCGATATTATTTGAAATAAAGTTAAAAAGAATGTCAGACATATCGAATCATTTAATAAAGACACCTTACCACACGCTTACAGTCATATGGAGTTCTCTCATAGACATACCTCCCCACTCATTTAACCGATTTATTTCGCGTTTCAAATAAGCAGAATAAATTAAAATTCCAAATTCGTTAACAAATAATAAGCAGGCTTATAAATAAATAATTATTTAGGCATACATTTATATATTCTACGATAGAAATTCTATACAGTTAATAAATTTTATTTAATTTACTTTTAATTCTTTTAAAAAAAGGAGGTGATTCTTATTTCATCAGTATTTTTTTATGGATAACTTTTTTGTTTATAAATCGAATTTAAAAGTTTTTTGATTTGGGTTTGCTGTAGCTTCAAGGTCGTTCAACATTGTAATTTTATATGTACCTATTTCTTCTTGGACTTCGAAGTTACACAGGGAATTGCTCAAAATCAAAACAAAATTTATCATAATTTATGTATTGATAGGTTTGTGATAATATCTAAATTATTATAAAGGATATGCTAGATTGGACTTGACTTGGTCTACAAAGGCACGCAACTGAACTTCTTAACGAGAATAAGCACGAATATTTAGATTATTATAAGAGAAGTATAGAAAAAAAACTTATATAATTTTTATAAAAAAAAAAATGATAATTTATACTTCAAATAGTAAATGAGATTGAAACGATGGTACATCAGCCCCATAGGAAAATATAGAATCGGAAATGCTTTTCCATTTTTGTTTCATAAGTAAAAAAAAAAACAATGGCTCGCCAATTATATTAAAAATAGTTTAATTCAAGAGAAAAATTTCTAAATCAGCTAAGATGTTTAATTAAATAAATAAATAAACTTTTCCAAAAAAAAATTGAATTCTAACTTACCTTTAAAAAAACCTATTAAAATAATTAGTTGTTTCTGAAGTCGATATCAGTTAATGAAAACAAACAAAATAATCATATTTTATGTAGTTATAATCCATAAGCGATTTCGGTTTTTGATAAAAGTAAAAAAAAAGTAAGTATAGATTATAATGCTTCATTGATTCGACAAAAGTTTTTCGTTTTGTGAATACCCATAAATCTTTCTAATATTCAGTCATGCGTGTCATTGTATTTTTTATATCACAAGTACGAGAAATTAATGTTCTGTTATTGATAAATATTTTGAAAAACTTTCAGATTGTATACATCAGATTTTATCATTTGGCATATCATCAACAAATTGAATAGACTACATTGCGTAGAAAAAACAGAGTTCTAAACTGTACCTATACAACAAAAAAAATAATTAGGTTCAGCTCGCGCAGTCTAGATTACGATAAATTGAAACGTTTAAGGGCCCGGAGACAAAGGAATGCCTTGAATATCAATTTCATTCCCACCGAAGGGGTAAATTGAATAAAATGAAACAAAAAGTTCCCATAACAGTAGGAATTCGAATTTGCACTGCAACAGAATTTTTTCCCCCGATTCCATTAGCATTCTTCGAGTTCCGGTATGTTTCCAATTTATTCACCGGGTCGGTAGCAAGCTACTTGTATTGCGACCCCGTTGATTTTTTTCTAGGAAATTTCACATGAAACCTAGTATTTATGAGACCTACGAGACATTTTAAAATTGGATAGTCGATTGTAATTTTAATACAAATAAAAAATGAATACCTATTGAAAATGTATTAAATGATGATATTTATATTTTGAAATTGAATAAGAAACCTTTTTGAATAATCTTTGTTTTTAATTAACACATGGTTTATTTTTAGAACTAGAGATCAAATAATTTGAATATAAAGCGTAGGAGATGGATCTAGTTGCTCGTACTGTTGCAACGAATTACATGAATTACAAAATTACTTAATGAGGATGATTAATGGAGTGAAGAATTCAATTCATCATCATTCACAAAGAATCCCAAGCTACCAGTAAACCCATTCCGACTGTTTATTCTTCTAACATTTGCTATATTAAAATCAACCATTTCATCAAATTTGCTCAAATAATTTAGTGGTTTAAGTTATACATTATAACAAACTAGCTCATGCACGTGCACACGTGAACAACCAGCGAGGGTTTAACCGCTGTCTTTCGCGTAAAAATAAGAATACCCAGTCTCGCTAGAAAGCGTTAGAATCTAGCGCGGAACACACGCGCAGACCAAGCACTATACTACTAAGGTTTTTTTTTATGATACTTGGTAACCATGTGTATATATGTCCTACATATATGTATATATATAGTACACTATATATATACATATATGTAGGACATATATGTTCTAGTAACTAAATTGCTTTTCGTTATAGAAAAAATTCTTAGATCCTTGGAAACGCCAAATTTTTGATAAGAAACGACTTCTGATGACACCTGTAAGTGTTGTACAAAATTTTGTGAAGACACGTTTTGAACACAGAAGGTGTGCATTCGTATAAATTAATTCACAAGATCTTTTACGGACAGCCGCGTCCTTAGTATTAAATTTGATAATGGGTGTAAATATAAATGATTTAAATAATGTATACGGACTTAGGTTAAGGATTACTTTTTGTGTTTAATTGTGCATATTTAATAGTTAGAATATTTGTGTTTTATTACTCGGGTAGGGTTTAGTTATTAGGAATTGTTTATTTTATGTTTGTTTGCCTATAATATTGTTTGTCTGTTTATATTTCTTGTTTTGTTGTATTTATTGTGTGAATACAAAAGTATTGCGATACGCATACAAATTGTTTATTAAATTTTGTCTTGAAGAGGGGCATCAATAGAAGGCCGAGAGCCGGAGCGGTCTGTATGAATCGGTGTACCGAGCGCTTGTAGAGCTCTTACGGAAAGTATGTTAAATGCTTGGTCATGCTCTCTCGTACGTAGTGTGTGCAGTTCACGTGTGCAGGCTGATGCTTCATCTATATATTTTTGTAGAAGTCGAAATATCCACACTGTCCATTATGTCTGCCCCCACCGCAAGAAATCCGTTTTCCAAGGCGATCGTAAAGAAAATCCGAAGTGCAGGCTTACGTGGCGATGGAGAAATTACCGTTACAGGATCACTGTAGCCAGTAAATTGCTTGTATTGCACGTGTATACGTCTTACCCACAGCCCTAAGCCCTTGTAATTTAAAGCGGGTATAAGCTTTCACTATTTCGCTAATGTTGTGTCCAAGTATCATTTTACGTAGTGTTGTATCTATTTTTAACACACAAATATTTAGGAATTAGTTACTATTTGAACACCGGCGCAATATAACACTGCATTTATTTTGTTTATATCATTATTTAATATTCACTATACTGTACATAATTAAATTTAAAATAGAACATGCAAATATCTTTTTAATTGCTTGTGTGAATCACTGTAATTATATCGTAGTAAATGATATAATTTTGAAAGTAGTATATATTGGAAAGTAATACAATGAAGGTGCAAGGCTGTTGGTTTCTCAGTGATTGAAATCAAAATTCAAAAATATGTGTCATGATTATTCGTGGACTTCTATGCTAAAAAGGTCCAGTTGTAGATTAAAACGATGCGTGTACTATGACCGCGCGAGACAAGTTATATTTCTTTGACTTAATTAAAAAATTGTTCTTAATTGTTTATAAAAAGTTAATTACAGTAAAATAAAAAAAGTACTGGAGTGGAATAGTCAATAGGTTGATAAAGTATAATTAATAAATTAATTTTTAATTATAAAGTATTATATTAAATTTATCTTTTGTTTGAAATAGTAATACTCTATGAAAATATTAAGTATCTACGTAATACCATTTAATCGTTCGAGTAAAAAAAGTTGAAAATTACACTTTTTTTTTCATGAATCCTCCCTCCCCCCCATAAGTATTTAAGTTTATTTTATATTTATTATTTGTTATAGTGGTGATAGAAATACATATTCTGCGAAAACTTCAAGTCTCTAGAGCTATCACGATACGGCCCTGTGATAGACGGACGGACAGCGGAGGCTTAGTAATAGGATCCCGTTGGCACCCTTCGGGTACGATTACGAAGATACAACAATCAGGATTAAGTACAACGATTTACATGGATGCAACATTTGCGAAGGAGTGAAAGCGTATACCCGCTTTAAATAACAGGGGTGTGGGGCTGTGTGGAATACGTATATAGGTACAGCATGAACGCATTAAGAAAGATTTTTTACAGGTCGAAGTCAAGAATGACTATGGGATCCTACTTGATAAAGACAACGTTTCACCTGTGATTGAAGAAAATAGCGACGTAGACTGATAAAACGTGATTCTGCACTATTCTTAAAAAATGTACTTGGACATCTGTTTGTATTTTTATTATATAATTGTGATTTTTTTTTATATACTATATAACAGTACTTTAGTTAGTCATAATTGATATTCTGGCGAAAGGGACGTGGCTAAGGCGATGACGTAGCACAATAATTTCCTCTGAAGTGACTTATAACTTAAATAAAAATAGTTTAAAAAAATATTTATTGAAATTATTTAATGATTGCTGATACTTTAAAAAGTTAACTCTTGACTCTATCAAAATAATAATTGCTGTTGTTGTGAATATGAAATATGTATTTTGAATAAATTCAAAATATGTGAATAAGCAATAGAAAACAAAATTACAGCTTAAAACGTAAATAAATAATTCAACATTTGGATACAGAGTGGTTTTTATTTTATTTTACTATGGCGTGCATTTTTTTTTAGTTTTAAAAAAACCTATATTCTTTCAGAAAAATGGATGAGGATTTCAAAAAAAAATTGTTTCATAATTGTACAAAAATTGTATCACGGTTAAAAATTGAAATTATAAGAAAAACGTCATTTTTTTAAGGATCTTATAAACCAATAGAGCTCTTAATTTTTTACCCAAAAGGTATTGTCCCCAAAACATATTCAAAATTTAGAACAATCGATTTAATCGATTCCTGAGAATTTTTTTTTTTCTGATTTTTACATATTTTGCTTTTTCTCAAAAAGCAGTTGTGTTAGAGATCTTAAACTTCCAGAATCTCACTATTTTATTAATATCTACAAATCCTCCAAGTATCGTTTAAATATCTTCTGGGGGAAATATCACCATACTTATTACTAGGATCTTTGTTCAATTTTTAGGTTTACCTTGGAAACAAATAGTTTTTGGATTCTTATGCGGTGATAGAACGTATACATAGTTGATGGTGTTCTACTACGTTCATCAATATTCTACTTCGTAATAGCATTAATGCATGTGTTAAAATACACCAGAAGACTGCGCATGCGCCGTCACGACTTTCAAACAATTTGGTATCCATTTTAAAAATGGTGTGAAAGTAGTTAAATTTGAATGCCAGACATAAATTCATAAATACACAGCAGAAGCTCAATAAAAGTGGTTATGTATAGAAGCAAATCGGAAGATGTAATTATAACGTCGAAAAAATTTCAGCTTAAAATTTGTTTTTAAATAAAGTAATTTGAAATGATAAGTGTATTAATATATGACGATATACATAAAAACATATTACAATATTGTTTTAGAAATGATGGATGCAATTTGTGTCTTTATATAAAAGAAACGCAGAAACGTCATAGGAATATATATATATTCCTCAGAATTCCTCCCCGAGCTTGCGGGAAGGGAATCGGGAACTCTAAGCTCGATTTCGGTGACGAAATTTGGCACCCGATGGGCCTAGCTCCCCGGAGGGGCAACATGCGGACTAGGCAAGTCCCCTTCGATACTTTGAATTTGTGTTGAAGTGTGGATGATAAAATTGATGATAAGTACGAACTCGATACTCATGCATGAATGGCACTAGAAGAACAAGTATTGATGGGACCATCAAACACGGATTCTGCCACACTTATTGGTGTAGTTGACTAGAGTTAACAAGGATACCGGGGTGTTGAGTTTATTCTATCAGAAAGATTATTTGAATGTGTGAACGGTTATGAATATGTAAATCCAAGCATGCTCTGGTTCCGAATTGAAATTGGACTGTTACGGATTTTACTTTAGAAGCAAACGCCCTAGATACGGTCAAACCGCTTGAGAAGTGGAAGGAGTTTTGGACTGATGAGACATATCAGTGAAATGTGATAGAAATGAAAAGATCGTCATATAAATTGATTTTGATTGATTGATTTGATTAATGCCTGCGTGGATGTACAGCCGAATGAACATGAGAGTCTTAGATAAATTTAGAGATGAAAGCGTGAATGAAAATAGTGATCGTCTTCTTCTACTGGGCCAAGGGTTCAACTTGTGTGTGATAAACAGCATATTTGACCACAGATGGATATAACAATACAATAAAGATTTTTTTTTATGCCAAAACGTAGATGACGACTTAAACAAATTAAATTAGACTTGACCTCGTTACTATCATTTCAAAGTCCCGTTTTGGAATGACTTCACAAAATTGAAAATAAATTGATCACAAGTTACATTTAGCTGAAAATTAACTTTAGCAAAGTTCTAATGACTCACTAATGTGATTTCATTCGCACAAGAATTCATCCAATATAAAATGGAATGCTCGCTATCTGATTGTTTCAATAAAACCAGTCAACCGTCACGCTCTAACGGACACTATCTTGCGATTGCTTTGTAATCCATTATTTAAAATGTGTCCTTTTATTCTTTATTCGACCGCACGTTTAAAAGTAAAAAATATATATTATTCTTAATTAATTGCTAATTATATACAGAAAAATGAACGTATAATTTAATTATACGTTTAATGAAAATATTTTTTTTTTTAATTTTCCGTAACTTATTTTAATAACAAACATACTTTGTACTTCTCAAACGTAATAATTCACTTATATATCGGTATATCACAACAGACGCTCGGTAACGCTTTCTAGAAATAGATGTCGTGTTTGTTTAGTTTTGTTCACTACGTTGCCCTATACACGGCTCAAATTTTTTATGCGCACTCATTCTTGAGAATCCCGAATGGTAATAGCGCGGCAGATGTGACGAGCTATTTCAAAACTTTTAATAAACAGTCAATAAGTGAATTACGGTTATTTGACGATAATTCGGATACCAAATTTATTAATCCTAACCGTCGCTTGCCCGCTACGCCGAGCGTTATGGGTTACAAGAGTGGTGGAAGGTGCATGGAATTAAAAAATACGAAACGATCTATAAAGGATTCCGCGTCGAATAATCAAAGTTCCATATTCTTATGTCCAACAATTTTTAACAAAGAGGAGGGTCTCAATTCGACTGTATTTTTTAATTTTTGTTTTGTGTTTGTTACCTCAGAACTTTTAACTGGGTGAACTGATTTTAATACTTTTTTTTTTCTTTGAAAGCTGGTGCTTTTTATATGGTCCCAATTTAATTTGATTTAGTTCTGAGAATAGCATATATGAGAAAATCATATGAATCTTAAATTTGCATTAAGTATGCACGCGACAAATGGACGAATAACTCAATATCACGCTAACCGATTTCGATGATTCTTTTTTTATTGGAAAGGGTGTACTTCAAAAGTAGTTCGATGAGATGTCGTTAGGTTCTGATTATGGAATCCATGACAAAGTATCGGAACTCTTCAATTCTTTGGAGCAAATTGACAATACTCGGCCAAATCTTTTATAGGCTATCCGGATATTTGAGTCACCTATCGTAACGTCATTATGGTCAAGTAATTGTCGTAGTCGAATAAGATGATCAATGGAACTCCTTAAGGGCTTATAGTAAGGGTGCGACCTATGAGCTGCACGTTTAATAGGTTTACCCATATTATACAGGTTTAAGTACAATCTATGTGTTTACCACGCAAGAAGATAGGTAGGTAATAACCCACTTCAAATTTAACTAAACACATACCTATGAATAACAAACAAAATATTTTTAGAGTTCTCTTAAGTAAAATGAAATGAAAAGTATTAGACTACTTAAAATTTAATAAAATTATTACGATAATATAATGTAGTTACAATTATTGTTATTTTTGGACTTGGTGTCAGCCAATGAAACACTACAATATATCTAGCAATAAACACCCACTTGGTGATGACGTCGGTGACTACAATAAACACCGACAAGCACACCGACTTACACCAACTTACTTAGACACCGACTTTTTTAGTGCATATTAATTTGTTTTGGAATAGTTTTTTTTTTTGAAATCGGCTTTTTTTGGTAAATTTTTGGTTTTTTCTTTGTTTCTTTTTGTTTTCCCTTACTTGTAGTGTGAGACTTTTCTTCTTGCCAAATTTCGTGATTCAAGGTCAATGGGAAGTATCCTATAGGATTTGCAAATTTCAAAATATAAAGCATAAATGGCCGTATTTTTTAATTAAATTGACTTAGTGGCTTGATTTTTTTTTACAGATTTAACGAACCGCAGATATAAATAAGATCTTAATTTTAACTTGACACCACCAAGCGTTCCTGAAAAAAGGGTCTTAACAGTGAGATCGGATCCGACAGTTAGATGGACAGACTAATAACAAAATGCTACTTTAAGGATTCTTTTTTAATTTAAAGGTAAGGAACCCTAAAAATTACTCGCTAAAAGCAATCAAAGTTATATACATTTGAATTTATCACTTTTAAAGTGTGTTTGATCCTAAAACTTGCTGACGTATTACGCCTTGTAACTGGAATCTATAGGTTTTATTTATTTATTATTAACCATTTTAAGATATAATAGAAGGATATAGTTAATGTACGTTCTTAATTTTCATTATAAATAAAACTCCTCAGAATATTTGGTACCTATTCTAAAACTCTATTCATAAAACCAACCGATAGTTCTCAGTGTATTTACAAAACAAAAAATCAACCTCACCTTATACTATATTGGAACTATCCCATCATTTCGGCCCAAAACCAAAAACCGCTCCAGTGTTAATATTTGAGATATGAGACGAGTGTGATCCCCACTACAAATTCTTCGCCAGTGTCCGTCCCATGGCCGAGCCTAACAAATGGGCCGCAATAAATTCAACGGCCTTCCTAGTCGGGCATTTGTCCGGCCGACTGCCGGAATTGTCCAGTTTCTTACACTTAGCTTGCGTTTCTCTAACTCGAGCGTTTACGTTCGGTGCGCGTTATTTTTCTCCGCGATGTGACGGGAACGGGCCCTTTTTCGAGCCGGCACGTCCAAACAAATCGACGTATTGTTTCGGTCGTGGCTAGACTTATTGGGTTTTGATAATTTTTTTCATATCGTGGACGCCGTTATCGGTATAATCCTGATGATATTCTGAACTAGCACGATAAGTAAGTAGATATTTGTTATTGATTGGTATGACGGATCGATAACATTAATAACGTACTATAAAATAACACTACCACTATACGTAAGAATGATCTTGCTGCTCAAACCTGTTTAATCAAAATTAGCAAACCATTGAAGGAGTTATGTGTGCGCATTTATTATAAAATATCAGTTGAAATTCAAAACTTGCCATTTTATGAATTTAAATATTTCGTTAAACAAAAGTTATGTAACAGGGGCTGTTATACCGTGTCCGAATATCTTAATAAAAAAAACAATGGGATTTAACTGCTCGGCTATCAGGTTGCTTCATGTTATTTCGTAGTGTTGTACTAAATTATTAATTACTCAATACTTTGTATCGATGAGTACTAAAAGAGGATCCTTTGAGTTTCTTGCTCATTCTTTTCAACGTGAATCAGTATTTGGAATGGGTGGCAATATTCATGTCGAAAACAATTTGCTAATCGCGTTTTTTTAAGTGTAATTTATATTACCTAGGAAATAAAGCTATTTTTGATTTGAATTTGATACGATCAATACACTCGCTTAGATGTTCAATATTTATCAATAGTGTTGAACCATAATTAATACCGGGATATGCAGTAGAATTACATATTAGAGGTTTAGGAGTGGGATGCAGGTAGGCTTCCAAAATTAATTGTAATCATATCTTAATTGTAATCGTATAATTGTAATCAATCGTGAAGAACTGTGCGTCTTTAGGTTCCGGCTACGAGTGCCAAAGGATACAAGCTCTGTACTTAAAGGCCACCACTTTGTGTGCCCAAGGACTCGGTTTTGTGTACTCAAGGATCCCTGCATAGCCTAAGACGGCCCTGGATATATTACAACCACATCAGGTACTTTAATTCGAACAGAAGCTAATGCACTTTTAATGGGTTATTTTTGATTGCGCCAACGCCGTTTTTAGTGTTTCGTCGACGTTAGCGTCTCTTAATCGAGATTTTCTAATTTTGTCTACGTTGTGAAACCTTTTGTAATGCTTTTAAGCAAATCACAATTTAATCATTTTGACTATTTCTGATCCGATGGTCTGAGGTCTGCGATGTTGTTTCTCAGGAATACTATAGAAAAAGCTGTAGAATTATTAACATATTTGCATAAAAAAGCACTAAAATTTAAAATCTGAGTTTCCCATTTCGAAACAATTCAAAATGGGGAACACAATTTTTACCAATAAAAGGAAACCAATAAAAGGAAAGTACTTTTTTCAGTTCTTCTATTTTTATTCTTTTGGCACAATATAAACTAGCATTTTATTAACTACATTTTAGTGACCGACATAGAAGATTTTATGTAGAATTAGTTTTTTTCATCAAAATACATGACAACATTTGTAGTAAAGTGTTCCATTCGAAAAGATATAAATCTGAATAGAGGTAGTGTATTCGTGATTCCGTAGGGAACAAACAACCGCAGGGTCTGGCACGTCGGCCTCGTGTAGGGTCACCTTAAGTCAAGAATTTTTTGAGAAAGTCTGTCGGCAAAATATCAAATGCAAATCACATGAGAGATTCGGTAGGATAATGAAACTGCATTTTACTTTTTTTGTGATGCCTTTTTTTAATACAATTATTTTGAATTTTTGTAATGGTTTTAATTATAATTAAAACATCAGTGATATCATCACCCTGAATGGTATAGTTCCGATACGCAGCCCGAAGAAAGATTTTGCACTTTCGTGTACTATATACAAATTAATCATGACTGCGGTTTCGTCCCCATATTAACTAAGTGTATTTTTTTTGTTATAAATACAGCTTGCCTTTATAATTAATATTATTGTTATGAAATTTTCATTTTTATGAAGATTCTAAAGGTTGATTTATAGTACCATCTCATACGAGTATGAGGCATTGTTGTTTTTGTTTTAATTCACAACAACAAACGGCACTACATGGTGCAAACTACAGATCGCAGTACACGAATAAAATACATTTAATATTGTTGCAAATGCATCTATTCAAATTTTCCCAAGCGAAGTTATTTATATTCCCACGCCAAACTGGAGTCTTGGAGAGTCAACTTGGAGAGATGTCCAGGTACTTAATGCTAATTTACGTATGACAATGAATTATTTGGTCGAGATACGTCGTTGAGAAATGTACCTGAAGCTCGACTAAGATGAAAATGTACTACCGCAACCAGGGTTCCGTACCAACAAATAAACCTGAATGACATTAGCAAGTGCAATAAAATTAAATGAAACAAGTGTCTCATCGTTGATCGTAAATAAAAAAAAATTGTTTTTAAATAATAAAGGATCAAATATATATTTCAATGATAAGTAC
>BGZK01002289.1:0-67021 GCA_005406025.1 Eumeta japonica | reverse complement strand
GATGTTATACTGCTTCAAATAGTGATCCATTTATTGGTATTGGTCATTTTGATTTTGTGACATTCTTGTGACACCCCCTCTGGAAATGTGCTGATTACGAACAATATTATATTTTGTGTGCTTTTTTGTTCAAATTTTTAATATTTTAATAATTTACTTAAGTAATTTATCTTGGAAGATTGCAAAATTGTTTTTTTTTTATGTAACAAAGCATAATATTTTAATAATTTATGGTAATGAAATATTTACCGACGGAATAAGATGTATACGATAAAAAATAAAGAAAAATAAATTCTATTTTATTACCAATATTTAGATCTTTTGTGAATTCTTAGTTCGTGCAGAATAGAAAATGAATCATCAAATATTTCGAAACTTATTTTGTCTCACATACCAGCCTAACTTTTATTTGTCAAATGACGTGAGCGCAATGTAGTTTACAGCCAATGACTTCTTCAAGTATGTCAGGTGTGCGATTTCTTCCTAAACTTTAGACTTTTGGCTTTTGAGAAAATATGTTGTCTCTGGAAATTCCATCTGTTGGGGTGTGTAGTACAATGGGCTTCCAACTTCTATATTCATATGTTCTGCGTCATAAACCGGAACCATATATGAGTCGGTTACTATTTTATTCATTCGAGAAATATCGTTGTCGAAAAATTTTCAAGAGGTACTCGTTTACAATCATACATATTTCCGGGGAAAGAATGACTTTTCTCCACCATACGACCTCTCCCACTAAGGAGAAATGTTTTTTTTCTTTCTCAGAGAAAACTATACATCGCTTTTGTTTAAAATTATTTATTCTTTCATAACACAAAACAAAAAAAGTTTAAAATGAAAGAAAATAAAAACATATTTATTGTTTATTTTAATATATATATATATATTTTCCAACCGTTCAGTTAAGAAAACAGCGGCAATTTTTCATCTTAATTTTTTTTTTTTCTTAATTTGTTAATAATTTCTTAATAAAAAAAAAAAAAAAAGTATTATTCCCATGAGACACCTGTTTCTATAATTTCATCAGAATCAAGGGGAATATGGTGGAGTTATAAAGTTGTGGCATACCGATAGACGGAACATGACGAAACTATAAGGACTAAAACTATAAAGATTCTTTATTTGTTTTAGGCTACGGAACTCTAAAAGTGACATTATTTAAACTAATTGCTGTTCAGTATTGATTTTTTTTAATTTAAAATATTCAAAACGATTTCATTGGCACAATATGTCTAGTGATTGGTAAGCTGTTATATATCAGAAACTATATCACATGTAGAATTTTGGAGAAATGTTATTATCACTAAGAATGACCGAAAAATACAGTTTTTAGATTTAGATTTTTGGTTCTGGGATATTAGTATTATAATATTAAATACATTATTACACAATTTTGCAATAATGCTTACTAAAACAATGGAAGGTGTAAAGTCATCTGCAACTTAATAAGCGAAATATTTTATCGGTTGCAATGTTTTTTATTCGATTCGAAAATTGTTATTTTGCAATAATCCAAACAACATAAAGACGAAATTAAAGGTGTCGATATTTCGACATAATACACGGAACCTTTTGCCTTAAGGAAATTACTATTGTGTGCTTTAATTGTGTACTTGAGCAACCGAACTTCGTTTGGCGTCGTGTTTGTCGTGGGAATGTGATAACTTTCCATGAGAAAAGTTATTCATTTCCAATGAGAGATATTTAATTTATATACGAAATTTCATCAAAATCGTCAGAGATTTGTAAGAAATCATTTACGTAAAAGAGTGGCTTTTTTGATCGTACCAAATAGATTATAATAGATTAATTAAATGTACAAACAAATGTATTAATATTTTTTTCACAAATAGTGCAGTTGTTTCCATTTTTTTTTAAATTTAATATCTGATTTATGTTTTGTTTCGGAATCTTAATATTACTTTCGATTTTTGTTTTTTCGGGAATATAACCTCACTGAAAAAATAAAGCAGTTAAAAAAAAACTGAAATTTCATTAACAGTCATTCTTTTTGTACAATAAAAATAGAACCAACAGTAAAATCAATTGACTCCAACTAAGATTAAACAGCTGAATTTGAACAATTATTTTAATTGTGGATTATTTGCTGTCTTGCACAGTTAAGGTTCTTCAAATCAAGAGTTAATGTATTGTTACCGTTCAGTACCATTCACTTCCTTAGTCGTAAACAGTACCATTGCTATTGGTAAACTTTCTAATTAGTGTCAAGTAAATAGAAACTACTGTTTGCTACTATTTATTACTGTTGAAAACCATTTCTTTTGTACTGCATCGACAGTACATAGTATCTCAAAAGAATGCTCCCTGTAATACTTCAACAGTACTTGACTACAAAACGATTATATTTTGATAGCTATAGGAACTGCTTCTGAACATTGTTGTCTACTGAGCGTACAGTATAGAAAAAAAAATCCTAAACAATAGCCTTTCTTGGTTTCGATCAATACTCTCTATCGACTAAGTTGTTGCCTATGATATGAAGGTACAGTTACATTTTTCTGTTCTATTTAAGCAATATTTTAACTATACTAATAACTGTAATTCATCAGCAACTCTTACTGTCGAAATATAGTTACTTCTACTATCATGTATAATAAAAATCATTGTAAATTTAACTGTATATAATAGTACAAATAACTATAATTTCACAGAAATAGTTGCTGTTGGTATTAGTTACTTCTAAAAAAAATCCAGATTTGTAATTTTATGATAGTGTTTTGCTTGTTTTTCATATTGTATTATGTAAGAAGGAAGAACACAATATCGTGATATTGTGAAGACAGAATCTAATCAAAAACTTTTCTCGGAAACGACAATATTCATTACTGGACCTGTTAGAGCAGACTGGAATTAAATAAAATAAATACAGTGACTTTAATGTTTTATTGCATAAAAATGATTAGATGATGCATTTCAACGACAGGATATGAATAATTATGATAGAAATAATATTATAAAATATTCTCTAAAAAGATATAAGTGTAATTGGGTCTTTATTGCTCATACAATCATATTATAAAAAGATTTAAAGTTATTTTTTGACATTCAAATAAAAATTCTCTAATTTTATTAATCCGTAACAATTGCAATTATAATGGATTTTATTTCTACAAATATTGATGTGAAAGATGCGGAAAAAATGGTTGTCTATTTTAAGTTAATAATTATTTGAATATATAAAGTTTTACTTTAAATGCTATTCCTAACAGCACTATATTTGAATAAAAAAAATCAATATGGGTTGTTTGGATTATTCTGAATAATTTCTCCCTAGAAAGTAGTATTATTATGTAGTTACGATCCCTATCGGTGCTCGAGGATTGAGAGAGGATGAAAGGTAAACACTCAGAAAAAAAATAGGCGATATATATTCAACACAGTGAGATAAAAAAAAATACACTATGGAACCATTTTAACACATTCAGTTGATCGCACTTAATTCGTGAACGCAGTCATCGCAAAAATTAAAATAACTCATCAACCCGCAAATTTTGTCGGCGTACAGTCTCATACATTCTCTGAGAGTAAACAAGTCTATAAACCACTAATTAAATGAAAATGTAAATACTTCACGTTCGACGTAAACAAGACTTATTGTAATCGGGAACATTCTAACTAATCAAAAAGCTTTAAAAACTTAAACGATGCCCACGCATTTCGAATTAAGTAATATAGAACACTATTCTTTTATAACTATTTAGGGGAATTATTTTATTATCATATTATTTCGTTTATGAAGGTAGTTCGGAACAATATTTAGGATATGAAAGGTCTAAAGAGTAAGATTCCTAAACTGAACCATAACTGGTAGGATTTTTTTTGTTTTGTATCATATGCATAATAATGGCAATAACAATTTTTGTTTTAAACAATGTTCTTGTAACAATAAGCTCTAAATCATCATAAAGATATAAGTTTAATAAACCTAATTAGTAGCCATTAAAAATTATTATAAGATCTTAGACAAGAATGCAACTTTTTGAATTTAGAGTAGAAAACATGGGAGCCCACAAAACATTTAGTACAGTGCTCGGAGGTTTTATTAAAGAAGAGAAAAACCTTTGATGATTTTTTTTTAACAATTTCATTTCCATTTTTTTTCATTAATAATTTCTGACTTGTCTCAAAGCATTTTGCTTAGGCCTGTCATAAAATATAACTTCTACAGAGTGTTATATACAATAAACAGTTTAATTTAAACATGAACCACTTCACGCTACTCAAAATGTAAGCCTGTAATGTCTTACAATACGATTTGATTACATGAGACCACGAGCCGTACCTTCAGCGAATGCGCGAGCGCAATTTCTGTTACGGTGGCCTAGCTGCGGGCCAGGGTGGGACGCGGTTGTAAACGGAGGCACGGAAGTGACAAGGAGGAAAAGAATCGGAGCACGCAGTGTTTTAACTTAAATAAAATCAAAGTTATATAATTACGATAGTACTAACATTATCGATATTCACATCTCCCTAAAAAAAGAAAACGATGAAAACGAAATTCCTACGATGACAATTATTAAAACACAACCCTTGTAGAGCCTCACCGCAGGTCACATGGCTTCTACACAAGAAAGTTGATGCTCTTTTTATTCCATTAATATTCTCCAAGTTGGACCAATACGCGTGGGAGACTTCAGCTTCCCTTAAAGATTCTTATGAATTCCGATATGTACCACTTAACTTTCGTCTTCAAGTTTTTTTCACCGTGAAGGAAAATTATTGTTGATACTTCAAACTGCAAATGAGTTAGAAAATCACATAAAAGTTCAGCAGGGCTTGAATTAACGAATATCATACCTCAGTTATTGGTTATGTCAAGTTTACTAATTAAATTTGCTGTATGTACATAATTAATTTAAACTTAAACTTAAATTACAATTTACTACGGCTTTCTGCAGTTTAATTGACACGACAAATTGATATTATGCCGTCGAAAAAAGTGCCGTTGAAGACTAAACGTTAAAAAATAAAAAGTTAGTGTTCTTTGGTGCTTATAATATTAAATATTTTTATTTTTAAACTGTCATAAGTAACGAAACATTTAATAGTATATTGTGTTTAAAACATACAACGACGATTTTCTTAAGACACAGAGTTTTCTCATTCGTCTGACTAACATACCGGATCTTATGCTTTCATAACTAGTTACCACCACTCTAACGCCATAGACATGGGCATTAATTTCTTTATCGTTTACGAAACATCTTTCGTTGAATTAACTTTGTTCCAATCAATCAATGAGCAATCCAATCCTCTATTCCGATACCAGTCCCGCTTTCCATTTCAATTAATATTATATAGTATATGCGTCCCGGAATATAATGTACAGAAACCTGAATCATAGAAAATGAAGCAAAATATTGAAAAGCCTACGTGCAAAGCGGCGAGGAAAAACGAATTTTTGCATTAATGTTCACAATTATAATTCCACTCAAATTGTGTATTTCCTAGGAGTAAAAATAAAGAACATCACTCTTCAACGCACAACTATCTCCATGCATAAAATCATGTCAAATTGTTGTTTCTGCTTTAAAGAACAAAACATTAAACCAACAAATACACATGTATTTATAATATTAGTAGAGATAAATTATGAAATTGTTAAATAAATGCTTAGTACCCATAATAATATTAAATCTCTCTCTCTATATATATATGTATGTATTAATTTGTATATAAAACTTTATACATATTTTTCTTTGTAATAATGGCAAAAATAAAGTCAAATTAAGTTATGTATAATATAACGATATATATTGTGCCTGTTATAAATCAATACGATCACTCTACTAATTTACGCGTACCGAAAGAAATCACAACGCGTCCTGTTGGAAAAAACGAATTCTGGACATATATCGCCAACCGAGTGAATCAGTGCACAGTGGCGATAGGCGGGCGCTGGCGGTCAGTTTGTACCGATTTTTTTATAAATACAAATCATTTTGTATCTTACGCATTGAATATTGTCACATTGGTATAAATAAAATGTATGTAAATGTCAACAAATAAATGGATTGCTAGAAAAATTCTATTTGCATGTTCGTACGACATTTGTACGTCCTCGATTAATTCTACTTATAAGATTACAAGATATTAAATATTGTAATCGACATTCGCCCTGTGGACTTTATAGGAAATGTAAAAAACGTTTAATAAGCGTTATAATTATTTATATAATAATTAATATGTATAATGTATTAATTTTTTTGAACAGTATAACTAGAAAATACAAAATTTCATTGTTAGAGTCGTTCCCAAACAACCAATTTGTATAAACATATACAAAAGTACTTTAATTGTTTGCTTAAAGTATTAAGATATTTAAGAAAGAATTCTGATTTATCTACATTATCATATAACGAAAATTTAGTGTTAAATAGTCAGTTTAAAACCACTTAATCACCTAAAATAGATAAATACTATTTTGACTCGAAACCTTCGAGGGTCTTCGTTTTCACACATTCGTAACCGTTTACATATTTAGACAATTTTTCTAATAGGATGATTTTGATAATAATAATTCATAGACACAATCATTTCGTTCACCCATGTCACTATAAACAAAGTACCAAAGTAGCCTCCTCCAGTCCGGGACGTAGGCGTGACTGGTGGCGAACCTAAACTCGCGGGACAAGGCTGATAAAAGTTTCTATGGCAATGTCATACCTTCTTCGAGTAGTATTTTTTATTTACGCGATCATATTTGAATAACTCGGATGAGGAAGTTGTAAGGATGTTGAGGTTTAGAGGGTATGAGAAGGAAAGAAGTAAAGAAGGGATAATGAATGGAACAGACAACAGCTCGAAGACTCCGGGTTTGCGTGCCCATGCACCCCCGCACAAAGGTGGAGCAGGCGTTGACGAGGGAAACATCCTCTGAAGTAAGACAATCTTTGCAGACCGAATTGGTGGCATGGAGAGATATGCAAAGATAGTTCCATGTGGAAATATAGAGTCCCTACTTATTCTTTTGGTCAATAGGCGTGAATTTATAAAAAAGAAATACTTTTTTATACGATAACAAAAAAGTAGTTGTTCACTGCAGTCATTCTCGACCTTAATAAAAGTTTAATTATTATTTTCGTCACATTCGTATTACGAACTAAATCAACTTTTCTTTTGTCCGAACTTTAAAGAGAACATTTGTAAAATCATTTATTTTCATCTTATTTCTTGTTAACCGAAATAAATTTTGTTCGCTATTTCGCCCCGCAGCGACAGAGCGTAATTTTATACCTCAAAAAGTAATCTCTATTATGATAGTGAAAATCGCATCAAGAGCGGTTCACTGAGCCTCGAAATTTGCGTGTGCTCGCATCGATCGGCAGTCACTAGGTATATTTCTTGACAAATATTTTTTTTATTATTTAAAATAGAAATGTAACTGAATATATAGGTATTTTATGATTTTTATTGCCTTTCACACATTCATTTAAATCTCATAAAAAAGTGGAAGATGTATAGAATTTTTTTCGAATGTTCATTTGATTTTATCTTACGTTAGGCCGTTATTTGTGTAGTTTCTGAGACATTAATTTTTTCATTTATTAATATAGCCTTCTTCATCTTCTTTATTGCTACGAACAAAATAAAAAAAAACAAAATTTTCCAAACTGAGGAGTAAAAATATGAAACAAAAGTAAGAATTCTCAAAATTTACAGAATACCAAAAAATAATTGACTAAAATTATAAAAAAACTTAAAAAAAATAGAATAAAATATCTACAAAAACTCAAAAAAAAACTAATTTTAGTTGAAGATAATAAAAATATTACACAAACCCTTTACTTGGCGTAGACAGAGAGTCATGAGTCCAAAAAGTAGGTAAAAAGTATATAAAGGATATACCTAACTACATGTAAAGGCATTATAGGGTCTGTTGATGTAATTGATAACTATCAAGTTAAACTTTTCAACATGACACATTATTCTGTATGTATCTGTAATTTTATTGGTTAAAAGATCCATGAATCATATTTTCTAAACAAAATTATACCTATCAAACAAAATCTTCTAATTGTCTCCAAACTTTGATTTAGTGTTTTATCTATGGACTGACAAATATTAGATTGTTTTGAAACTCTCGCCCACTTTTGTAGGTGTGAAAAAAACCACAAAATTAAAAAAGCTCATTTCCTATATTTGCATTTTCCTCACTAGCACATTGTGCTACCAAATTATTCGGAATACAGCTCCGTATCTCCAATTTTGTAATAAGACTCGGTTCAGAATGCTCTATACATTCGATAGTACTGCACATGCTCAGCATGCAGCTTTTCTCCCAATGCATAGTTTATTTACCAATGCATAGTTTATTTGCCAATGCATAATATAGTTCTTTGTATACGGAATATCTTTGGCCTCGACATGACATTTTTTCCAAATTTAAATCTCTTTGACAAAACCCTTGCAACAATCACATATCTTTTATCAATTCATAACGTTCTCGTCCTCAATCTCTTAAGCAGATTATCATTTTTATGATTCCATTCCTAAAAGATCAAAACGTACTCTTTATAGATTACGGATTTGTTACATTACATTAATTACAAGATTACAGTTATCTGTAGATTACGTTTTAATGTTTTAGGAATCTAACTAGATTTCGGTATCTGTCTGCATGTCACAAAGATTTTTCTCAGTAATTAGTAATATTGCCAGGTAACCATGTCGGATATTATTCCAAAAAACTGTTGTAAAGATTCAATATAATCATATCTTTTTATTCTTAATCGTATTAGTTTTCTATTTGTATCCGACAATATGCAAAAAAATATCTTCCCTCTACTCATATCCAAAGGTTGCAAGCTAAACGGCCCGAAATAAATTTGTAATTATAAAAGACCTGATATATTACAAGAAAAGTAAAATAACACCTTTAATATTTACAATTTCCGAAGAAAAGAAATATTATGTTCGCTCTAATTTATCAATTCGTAAAATATTAAAGACCTGACCTGGCTGATCTTCAATTGTGCCTTTATATGAACCCCTCGAGATACAAATCTAATTTGCGTTTCACCAAATTTTTTTAATATTCTTATTCTAATTTATTCTACGAATTGAATATTATCCATAAAATACTTTTTCAATTATTTATCTATTCAATTTAACTAAAAAAAAAACATTAAGGCTTGTTGAAAAGCTATTGTTAAAAACATATGAGAAATTATACCTATTTTTTTTTATTTTTAGCGAGATTAATGAAGACTAAAATATCTTGAGTATATATTGTACCCATTAACTTAATCAGAATACTTATCAAAGATTAATAATTACAATCCATCGTGTGACTTCTTCAGAATTGCCCGGTGGCGCCCAAGATGAAATCTCCCTGCATATCAACGGAGTTCGAGTGCCGGGACCGCATAACGTGCGTGCACAAGTCGTGGGTGTGCGACGGCGACCACGACTGCCCGGACGGCGGGGACGAGGCGCCCGCGCTGTGCCGCGGCAACGTGACCTGCCGCCTCGACCAGTTTCAGTGCAGCGACCGCAGTTGCATCCCCGGCGCGCTGTATTGCAACGGCGATAGGGATTGTCCCGACGGCAGTGACGAATTCAATTGCAGTGAGTAGCTTCGAGATTATTTCGTTTCATTTACTCTCTGATAGACAGTCACATTTCATTTTCTTATAATATTTTCAAATTCAAGCAGAATTAACATAAAATAATTGTATTGTACTCGAGTAGTAAGTAATGTTTTTGTAGACCTCTCCCGACATATGGTGCTATTTTATTTAAAAACAAAATTATCCATCTGTTATATAAATCCACAAAAATGTTTATAAAACTCAATCACATGCATACTGTGATAGGATTCTTAAATAAACTTAAATGTTCACATAAATATTTATGTGATCAAGAACATTCTTGAATCACTATTATTTTTGTTCATTGTTATCACTTTTTATATCCGACCTGTCTTTCGATAATTCTCTCCTCAACGTATATCAAAAAAAAAAACTTCAACTAGTTATACAACTCAAAGGAGTGTTTATGAGAGTAAATATTTTTCTTATTATTTTTAAATGCACAAAAATAAACGTCTATAATCGCAAAATATACATTTGCGTAATGTTGTTGGCTCGGAAGTAGTTTAGGGTAAACCGCCAATTGGGGATGATCTGATAATATCAGTATAAGATATAATAATAAAAATAAAAAAAATCTTTAATATCCGTTAATGTCAGGAGAAAAATGTGTTTTTTATTTGTAGAATAAATAGTTCATTAAGCATTGTATACGAATAGTGACTGAACGTCGTGTTGATTTATTACACGAAATGAAATGTTCAAATATGGCTGTTTACAATATTTATTTCGAGTAATCTGAATATGAACAAAATAAATTATATATTTACTATAGTATATATAATTTATTTTTTCGTATAGTATAAATAATATATTTTTATATATCCGAACTTTTAGTATAGTGTTCTCTCCTACATCAGTCTCATCACGGTCTATACATTGATTGTAGATTTTATAGTTTGTGATAATAAAAAAGCATTTTTTAAGTAATATAACCACAAATCAAGGATTTTCGGAATTTTGTCCTTTCTTGTCTTGCGAAAACTTGTTACTAATATAAAATATAAAATTATAAGAGATTTTTTGCCATATTTTTGATTGCGATGAAATAAAAGCTTGATTTTTTTCGGCCCCAAGGGATCACAGATCTAAATATTTGATGTAAATTTCGATTTGTTACCTTTATGAGTTTCTGACAAAAATTGACATACGGACATACAAACAGACAATGAAGTGATCCTATAATGGTTCCTTTTTGAGTCCTTAGACACAAAATCCTAAACAACAAAGTAGAATATTTCATTATACTTACCCATACAATACGTACACGCGACACAATCCTCTTGAATCGACTAACCGCTGTAAACGTGAAACTACAAAGTTTTGGAGAAGTTTACGTCGCTGTTTATTGTTTACTGCATTAGCGGGTTCCGGTTGTTCCGTATAATGAGGTATTGAATATTACTTTGCAGTCTTTCAACTCGACGTACGTCCTCTTTAATTACAGGCAAACCGAAACCGGTATGCGACAAAAAGACGGAGTTCGATTGCGGCGGGGGCATGTGCATTCCGCTGTCCAAGGTTTGCGACAAAAAGCCGGATTGCCCTAATTTCGAAGACGAGCCGCGCGACCGTTGCGGCGAGGACGAATGTGCCAAAAACAACGGGGGCTGCACGCAGCGCTGCGTCGACACGCCCGTGGGCTACTACTGCGACTGCGACAAGGGCTACAGGCTGGTGGACAACAGGACTTGCGAAGGCGAGTATTTTATCGTCAATGAATTTTATTCGATAAATATTTTCTATGCATTTAGAACCGTTTTAATTTTTTATGTTGCCAGTAAAGCACGAAACCCGGGAATGGTTATAATTTAGGGATAATTTTTAAATCCTTATTATTACTGATAATTATTAAAAGTCTTAAATTTTAGTCCTGATGCGTTTATTGATTGTATGTGAATTCTGATTGCATTGCAAAAAAAAAAATTTAAATTTTCCAAATTCTTTACGAAATTGTACTCGAGAAATATCTTTTTCTCTATCGTTTCTTGACGTAGAAGCAGTGAAACATTTTGTTATTGAGAACAAATTAATTATTATTAAAATATATTTAAAATTTTGATGATCGAAACAATGAAACCCCGTATATATTTTTTGTTAAATCACAACATGGCTCATAAAGAGGATTATTTCTGGCATTACCGTCAGCACCTAATTTTCCAGACATCGACGAATGCCTGGATCCGGGCTCGTGTTCTCAAATATGCTACAACGAAAAGGGCACATTCAAATGCGAATGCCACTCCGGCTACGCCCGCGACCCGCGCGACCGCACGCGCTGCAAGGCCACCGAGGGCCACCCCTCGCTCCTGTTCGCGAGGCGGTTCGACATTCGCAAAATCAGCCTGGATCACCACGAAATGGTCGCGATCGTCAATGAGACCAAGTCTGCGACAGCACTGGACTACGTGTTCAGAACTGGAATGATATTTTGGAGTGACGTCACCGATGAAAAAATATACAAGTAAATATGTCTGTTTCCCGTTGCTTGAAATTGCCATTTATTGAAAAGATATTAACCCTATTACTGGTACTCGACGATGTTAATTGTTAAAAATTGCATGTAACTTAAAATTTCTAGAACGGAATCTCTAGTGCATAAAAAGTATGATTAAAATATGTGAAATGCTCTAGTGTTAAACTGCTGAGCGACGTTCACACACGTTTTTTTATCTAATTGTCATAGATTCTTGGGATGTCAATTAATATTAATGTCCACTCAGTACGAAATATTGTATTTAAATTGCTTGGATATGGGAATTTGATAAAGTTTATTTTCATGAAAAAATGTGATATTTAATGTTAATATATAGGGAAATGTAATAAAAATATGATTGTCTTACTTTATATTTTTCCTTCTAGAATACTTGTTGTAATATCTATTATTATTATTATAGAGCCCCCATTGATGAAGGCAGCCAAAGAACTGTAGTGATCGGCGAACAGCTCATAACGTCAGATGGATTGGCCGTTGATTGGATATACAATCATTTGTACTGGACTGACACCGGAAAAAATCACATAGAACTTTCTGATCTACAAGGAAACATGCGCAAGATCCTTATTAGAGATCGCCTCGAAGAACCCAGAGCAATCGCTTTGAATCCTCTTGATGGGTAAATTATAAATTATTATTATTTCGTCTTAATTTAATTATTAACAACAGGATATTTTTTATATTATTTGTGTGAAGAGTGTAACTTAAATAGACTGGCTTATGTATTCGACTGGATTCAGATAACATTTAAAATTTTTTGCAGATGGATGTACTGGACAGATTGGGGCCAGAACCCAAAAATTGAACGCGCCGGTATGGACGGTTCGCATCGGCAAACCATTGTGTCTTATGACGTGAAATGGCCCAATGGACTCACGTTGGATCTTGTGCGTAAGCGGGTGTATTGGGTATGTTCTGTTCGTTTCTTATTTATTTTTAATACTCATTCACACAGTAACACGTAGAATCAAACTCGATGTGATAGGGACAATTGTTCTCCCTTTCCCCTCACTTTGGAGTCTACTAACGATTGTTGTAATATTTGATAATCCTTCGCATTGATAGTATTCCTTCATCGATATGTATATATACATATATATAAACATATATTTATGAACTCTGCCATACACAAATATTTTAAAGATAGTCTAACATTTTCAAAATTTGCTATCCGAGAAGACAATCTGCTGCTTTAAAACAACCTGACTGACGACCACTAAATTTTGAGTCGTAGGACGTTGTCCAGAATGTAATCGTGATAGGCGATAAGTCGTGAACACTCCAACCCGCCAATCGATCCGAAAAAATTATGGAAGGGTAAGTCTGTAAGATGGTGTGATAAAGACCCGCGATGTGACTAAAGCGGCTCGCAGGGGGAGATCGTGGTTCCTTATACACACTTTTCGTGTGTTTAGTTAAATACGCTAATTTAACGCTTTGGGCGTATGCCAAGCGGCGTTTTTCCGCTTAGTATTTCTATATATAGATGTCAATGTATATGTGATCGCTTAAGACTATTTTCTATCACAGCATGCCACGCAGTGCGTAAGCTCTGTAAACAAATCTGATTTTGTTTTTTATTTTGCTGCGTATATAAGCGGTGAGAAAAACTTTAAATTGATGACTCGAAACAGCTTCTAAGTTAACTAAATATTTTTTAGTCGTACATCGGAATTTTTTGCAGTTTATAAATACTAAATTCCTTTTAGGTGGATGCTAAGCAAAACACAATCTCGTCCTGTGATTACGACGGGTCAGCACGTCGTGTGATTCTGTATTCAACCGACATACTGAGACATCCCTTCTCGATCACCACGTTCGAAGATTGGGTGTATTGGACCGACTGGGACAAAGCAGCGGTCTACCGCGCCAACAAGTTCAACGGAAAAGATGTCGAAGCTATAACGGCCACACACATGGTACGTTTCATTCTACGTAAATTATGAAATTGAATGTCTGTCTGTCTGTTTGCTCGGGTCAATAATCTCCAAAACGGTTGAATGTATTGTTATCAGATGTAGATTATCTCATAGAATATGATAGAGGATACTTTTTATGTATTAAAGAAATTTAGATATAGATACTATAAAAATCGCAACAATGTCCCATGTTAATTTAGATTGCATAGAGACCGACATCGGAACAGAAGATTTGAATAGGGATCGAAATCAAGAGTCGAAGCGAAAGCAAAAATTAGTGCTAAATTTTAATTTTCTCTTAAGGAAACGGACGGAAAATGGTTAATTTTATATATTCTTTGATGGGATAATCTCAGGAATTATTATTCCTATTAAATCGGTTCTAAAAAATTGCTTATTAACATGAAGTTTTACGTACTGTTTCTGAGTATTATAGGTAATATTTTATTTGTGAATTATTTCTATTTCTTTTAGTGATTTTTTATATTTTACAAGTTTTATCACAATTCGCCAGGAGTGTCAGAGTTCAGTTACAATAAACGTACATATTCACACCCATGCTTTCAGTTTAACAATAGTATGGTGTGATAGATAATTTTTAGTTTCATATTTACGAGTCCCTAGACAAATATGCTTACATACATACATATCTAACTACATATTTACTTAAATACTACAGTAATTATCCTACTTACTTGAATTAGCAACATTATATTTAGAATGAGAAAAGTAACACAGTATTCCACACAAGAAAGCAGTGTGACGCATAATTGATGCAATGAATAATAGAGATCGAGATCGATAGCGTCATCAAAAACGGGATCGGGATCCGAATGATGATTAAAGGAGGGACTGCTCGATATAGAAGATGAAAGGAATTCATTCTATGTCTACGCGGTTCGAGCCGCGAGCAAAGGCTAATTGATTAATGAAATATTGAACCGCAAACATATTAAATTTACGAAGTAATTTATTTTTTAAGCTATGAAATTTAATTAAATCATGCAGTAAAATTTAAATTTAAGCTTTATCGGATCACACTCGAATGCACATTATGTTTAACATTTTGAACTACTTTATTAAAAAAAAAAAAACCGAGCTTTCAAGAAATTCCTGAAATCACACATAAATAAACTATTTTTGATTTAAAAACTGTTTAACTTGAATTTGACTGTGTCATTGGTTCTTTTTTTTTTTATCAACATTAAAACACTAAAATGAACATTTAAAATTAATCGACGATATCGTGATCCGATATAGGTACGATGTTCTAAATTATTCTCGAAACGATTTTAAAGTTAACATTTCAGGAATAATTTGCTATATCAATACTGTAATTATTCGCTTGTAAATAAAACAGCAGCTGGATTTCTATTCATACTTCCAATGACCTGTCTGTACTTATAGGTATTATACTATACATATGTATACCTGAAGGTACGCATCTACATAATTATCCCTGAAATTTCATAATTTCTAGACATACAATGTTAAGTAGACATAGGATGCAAGTGCAAGTAGTCTTGAAGCTTATAGCTTTCTCGTAAAGCTTCTACTGAAACCAATTTATATAAGAAGTTAAGTGAATACCACTTTATTACTTGTGATCATCGATGCGATGACGTAATCTATTGATAAATTTGACGTCCAAAATATGATTAATTTTTATTAAATATCGTAATTATGTTGCGTTACGATTGTCAACAGCTGCAAAACCCGATGGTGATCCACGTGTACCACCCGTACCGGCAGCCCGACGGCGTGAACCACTGCGCGGCCGTCAACGGCCACTGCTCGCACCTGTGCCTGCCCGCGCCGCACCTCGGCCCGCACGCGCCGCGCGTCGCCTGCGCCTGCCCCACCGGCCTGCGCCTGTTTCCAGACAACCAGATGTGCGTCGAAGACGGTCTGTATTACTTTTGTTGTTATTTATTTATTACACGGATTACATATATCGAAGAGACTTCGATTATAAATATTTTGTAGTACTAAATTGTAGTAGTCGTTTATTTTGCGTAATTATTTTTGATAGAATTGTTGATTTGATTTCATTGGCGATATTTTTTTATCTTTTTCTTTATATTAAAAAAAAATACTCAAGAAGCACAACGTCTGTATTCAAGAAAACATGATTTCGATAAATTTAATATTATTACATAATGCTATGTTCTAAAAATAATAATAATTCTAAGCCATATAACTGCATAAAACGCACCTAAATACAAATCTGAAACTAATGTAAGAGTGATCCTGCACAATAAAAAACTCATATCTTTTTCTGGTGGAAAGCTGGTGGCGTAATGTCGTGTGTAATAATAGTGTCTATACAATACATTAAACAGTTAGGTAGGAGCGATTGCAGTTCAATACCTCACTCGATTCAGAAAGTACCGGGTTCGATTTTGGCCACAGACAAATTGACCAATTTCCTTGTAGCTAAAATTGTATCGTACGTTAAGCTATTGCTTCCTGACGCCGCCATTACCGCGGTGACATAGCTCGTTAGGAGCTCTCGAGTCGCTCTGTGCCGACGTGGAGGGCGTAGGGTCCAAGCGCCAAATCCAAGTTAATGTGAAGTAAAAACAGTAATAGTGGCTCAATTAAAAATTAATAAAAAAGAGAAAATAATGGATAAATAATAACATCTATGCTATCATAAAATTAATAATTGATTACGAATTTCGTAAATTAAATACAACCAAGAGAATTCTATTTATAACATTCCCTATATGTTAGTTCATACACGATAAGAAAATAATTTTGAATTTGTATTTAATTCAATGCTATTACATTAACATCAAACGAAAGTTGAGGTTAACGGATTATGAAGCGCAGATATTGGACGTTGTTATTGTGAAGCATGAGTCACTTGATAATTTTGAGTCTGTGCCTCGTGCCTAGTGTTTGAGGTTTTCTAGAACGACACGTTGTCACTCACTGTAATCTGAGTGACTCTACCTAATAGAATACAATTTCTGTAAATTTACGTTGATGTGATGTTAATACAATAATATGACCATACCGAATTAGAGCATAGATTTAGCAAATAGATAATATAAATTCAAGATCTAAACCAATGCCGATTACACAATAAAATTAAAACAATTTTATTCGGCATGAATTTGATTAAATATTCGTGAAAGCATTCGGTTTGCTATTGAATTGTTAAATTCGCCTTGTATGTTAGTCAATACGAATGTTTCTTAAGACTTCAAGGTTTAATATTCTTTTAAGTTAAACTAATTTAATTTTAAAGTTCCTTAAGTTAATAGTAATGTTTGTTATATTTCGAAAAAATATCAATACGTATATAACATGCATAAAGAGGCAATGGGGACTCACGTGGTTAAGAACATCGTCTTCGAATAAAGAAGGTACCGAGTTCCCGAACTCGATCACTGGCGATTTCAGAAATGAGTTTTTAAGTAAAATCAAATCAGTCTCTCTACGCTTTAGAGACCACGCTAAGCTGTCGGTCCCGGATGTTGTTATCGTATCGACGACAAGGGTCGCTGGCAGCTCCCGACCCGTATTGGGTCAGCGTGGGCGTCCTCTCATTAAATGCAGATAACGAGTACCATGATTCACAGAATTTAGTGCAAGTTGGTCGAAACTTAGTATCAAAGAAAGCAACCTTCGTGATAGCTGAATCCTTCGTGATAGCCGAATTCAGACTAAAAGAATGGTATATAAAACGCTTGTCGAACCAAAAGTGCCGACTGAATTACGAAGATAATTTACGAACAAGAACTGTGGGCATATTTAATGACAATAGTGCGAGTGTATTCAAGACAAGACCCGAAATGAATACATCCAAAAGAGCTCCGCCTGTTGTAGGTGAATAGGCCAAAACGTTGGTACGGACGCAACACCTAAGCACCCTGACATCGCACTCAGGAACGACGTTATTACCGTGGGGCTGATGGGGAAGGCGGAGGCTCTGGCCGGCCGATGGGCCACTCCGAGCGAGGGGCTTGGAACAGGTTGTCTAACGACGACTCTAAGCTATAATGTCTGGACGTCGAAAGACAAAGAGGGCAACGCCAAGTGATGCAACGATAGTCAGACCAAGGGAGAAAACTTAAAATCAGACTTTACCCAGAAAAGTATGAAATTTAATCGTCGTCTTTGTGATATTTAATATTTATTTAATAGTATACCTAGTCGTTATCTTCTGAATGGTTTATTATTGTTGCAATGCGCATAAGACCTAATAAATTTTATAAAATACTAATACTATCTATTCCACAACATAATCTATTTACTATCCTTTCAGCGGGAAAAGCGTGATTGAAGGACAGATATTGTATAAACTACCCAAGTAAAAATGTACTCAAATAGAGTTTTGTTCCTACTCTAGCTCGTAAAGCTTATTTCATTGCAATACAAATTATTGATTCGACTAAACACGTTGCTGAAATTTCCTAAGTATATGATACTGGGTGGTAATAATCAAACAAACGATGAATATTGTATGTACACATTTGAATCCTGTTTGATAAACCTTGTCTTGATTAGCACTTCCATCGTAAGGTGGGAAACAAATATTAAACAACAAATACCTAATTAAGAAGTCCATATATAAGAAACATGTCTCAACGTCTCTATCGTAAAAACAGTAAGAGTACGAATAATAAAAACTGGCCAAGTATGATTCGGGATTCTGCTAACGATTCCGAACCGAAAAAAAAAACACTTTTATTGGTACATATATAAAACACACACAATGTATATTAATAGAATAATAATATTACAACAATATTGAATATGAATATTATTCTTTATATTTACTATTTAAATACTATATAATATTTAATTATTAAAGAATAATAATATTGTATTTTGTCCTAACGAATAGATGCTCTTTTAGCTTACACGCAGACGAACTGCTTTATTGTAAAGTCCAAGTTCAAGGATTATAAAAGAAAAAAAAGAAAACACTAAGAAAAACAGCAGATATATATTCAACTATACAGTGACAAAAAACGTGTTTTCTTATACATACCCGCAATGACTCGGCTAATCATTACGTCAGTATTGTTTAAATGTAAACAAAGTCTTAAATATGTCATCCTTAATTATCAAAAAGTTCATTATCGTGTCACGTTTGATGTAAACAAACAAATATGTAGTAGTATTTTATGAAAAATTCTGACCAATCACAATTCACACATAATATTGACAACTACTCCCACGTATTTCAAGATGAACAAGAAGAGGCCTATAGTCTTATATATTTTATAGTATGATTATTCTGCTATTTTATTATTTTTCTTAGGAGCGTAATTCAGAACTACTTAAGTCAATGAGTATAAAATGTTACGATGGAAATTCAGTTAACGTGACAATCAATGCACAAGGTGAATTGCGACGTGGTAAAATGTGCACCATCGTTGGTTACATAAACTGACCCAGAAACGTGTGGTGTGGCAAGTCTACAAGGGAGGAGTGTATGTCAAGGAATCTACTTGGATCTACTAAGGACGATGATGAATATCGATTTAAACATTTCTCTCTTCGCGTATCGAATTGTGGAGTAACTTCAGTAATAATCGCTACTAAGAAGCCGTCATAGCTCGTGTCGCGTAGACTGTAATGATCGGACGATATGATAAAACTTGACGTATCTAATCAACGAATATCGTTATAGTGCCGCCGATCTGTGTGGATTGACGGCCGATATTAAAACCGTATCGTTTTCGTATACGATCAAAGCCGTTTTGCGTTTTACGCGCACGATTACAATATGATCGATTGTATCGTATTCCAGACACAACAAATAATTACAATATAGATAATAATACAATAACACTAGCAAATTTAGACTTTTATAATTCGGATAATCTCCTGTGAAGCTTATTGTGATTAAATAGAGAGTATTATTTTACATATTAATTAAATATGCATATGAACATATATTAGACTTTTTGAAACTGCGTAGCATAATATATTTCGAAGAATTGCATAAATCGATATAGTTAAAGATATGAGTCATGACTGTCCAAGATATAGTATCTATGTGTAATAATTTTATTACTGTCGTAATGACTCTTGATAACATCTTTATAAATGAATATACGTTTCATTTATAGAAATGCTATCAGTGTCTCCATTTATAACTGCAAATTACATTTTAAGGCAGTTTTAATAATGAATTCGTATCACGTCCGCAGTCGCCGCAGGACGTTGTATCACGAAGGACGTTAAGAAGAGCGACTTTTACTATTCACTGAATTTTATATTTTGCGTAGCCTGCACAAAATAGTATATCTCTATAAATCTGAAAAATGTTTTTGAGTAAATACCTATTACGTTGTTTTTATTAGATTCAACATCCGTATGCGAAGGCATTCCGATATTTAATGGATCTGGCGAATTTTCCATTGGGTACGTTCGGCGCGTCGATTAGCATTCATTAATATACTCTCATTAGGTTACCGTCATTGTTTTCGTTCTCTAATAACGTAAACGTAATTAAACGTCAATGCGTACGTCGACGTCGCCGATTCGTTCAAATAGCCGGTCAGTTGGACGGCCTAGGCCTTTAATTAAACGCGGGAGTTGGATGACTGTCAGAAGCTCAGCCTAATCGTTTAAGTGAACATTTAATAAAAACGCCGCTACGATCGTGGCCTTAACGTTGAGCGAATTTTGTATACATTTGCAAGGGTAATCGGGACCTCGATGAACTGAGATCAAATAAGTCACAATTGTTAAATTGCCTTGATTGATTGCTATTCGCAAGTTTGCCAATTATAGATTGACTGCACGTAAAATGAAAATGATAATGCTCGAACGCTAAATAATAAAAAAAAAAAGTAATGAAATAAACAGTAATTTATAACGTTAATTTATGAAAAAGGTACTTATTCTACAAAGAAAAATGCGATTTATTTAAAACATACAATTCAGATAACTAAGTAGGTCCTTTTTAAATCTGGAATTTTGCACATAGTTTTGATATTAGAAACTTTTTTGCTGTCCATGCCGCAATTGTTATGGATGATTTTCAAAACTTAAAATAGGTAATCTTTACGCGCAGTAATATGTAAGTATTGGTTCTTCTGTACTTTTCCTTTTGAGAATTAAACGTTCTTTATTGACTGTAGTGATTATGTTATATTTTATTTTCCAATGGGAAAGTAAACCTCATAGGAGTTTTTTTTTTTTGTTTAGAATGCTATGGTCGTTTTAACATTGTTATTTGGTTTATAATCTCGAAGCAATATTTTGCTGGTTCACTGAGATTCTAAAAAAAAAACTAAAAATCATGATGGTTTTCGATTACGTCATATTGAATTTTCGGTGAGGTAAAAAAATAGATGTCATAAATGTCATTGTTTTCAACTAAACAGCTAACATTCGTTTGACCACCATGATTTAGTTAAGGCGTCAGTCGTCTAACCGGCTGGCTGTCGATATAGTTCCACATCAATTAAAATTTTAGATTTTCAATAACTATGTTTTTATATATACTATTCATAAAACAAAAATTGCCTATAATTTAATGCTTTTGAAAAAAAGAACTACAAAATGCCAAAATGATGTTTATAAAATATTCATTTAATAATGTCGTTTTTAAATTTACGAATGTGTAAGGTACGGGCCGGGTACATTCGTGAAATGTCTCCTTTAAAGTTGAAAGAAGAATATCCAGTAATGCAAAAATAATGTGTATAAAGTATTTTTATATCGAAAAATTATCAAAAATCATGTTTACCACCAGTCAATCTTTTAAGGGTTCCGTACCCAAAAGGTAAAAACGAGACCCTATTACTTAGACTCCACTGTCCGTCTGTCTGTCTGTCACCAAGCTGTATCTCATGAACCGCGATAGCTAGACAGTTGAAATTTTCACAGATGATGTATTTCTGTTGCTAATAGTAGCAACAGAAATACATCATCTGTAAAAATTGTTGTCATAGGACAATAAATAGTAAAACCAGAATAAAATTAATATTTAAGTGGGGGTCCCATGCAACAAACGTGATTTTATTACCATTTTTTTCTCGAAATTAATAACGCAATAGGTAGACGCTTGATATATTCACAGAACATTTAGTTGTATATTCACTTCAAAAATAAATAATTCAATTAAAATAAATTATGGAGGGCTCCCATACAACAAATATGATTTTTTACTTTTTTTTTTCGATGTTAATAACGATAACAGGTAGAAACTTGAAATATTTACAGAATATTTAGATTTATATTCACTTTAAAAATAAATACGTACTTAATTCAAGTAAAAATAAAAAACTACAATAAAAAAGGTTATAATATAGCGTCTAATGTTGTTTAGATAATGATACGGAACCCTTCGTGCGCGAGTCCGACTCGCACTTGGCCACTTTTTTTTTTAATTTTGCTTAGACAGATTTAAAAATTTATACATTAATGATTAGTTTTTTTTTATTAAAAAAACACTAATAGCTTTAATAATACTAAATTAAAACTACGTCGTACCTACTCCATTTTGACAGACTGACGTTAATTAATGTCTTATTAAACAGTGAAGGTTTCGTCGAAACGGTTCATAATGAATAATCTGTGAGTGTTTTAATTAACTATAGAACACAGATGAAAAAGATAATGGTGTAGACGGAAGGACTCGTTTATCTATGATTTTTTAATTGTTCGTAATGAGTATTTGCTTGTAAAAAAACGCTACCTTTTATGTTTTTAATAAACAATTTGAGTTTTCCCAAGAATACCATTAAACGCCTTGCTTGCGTCATAAGCTTTGAATGATAATGGTCCGTTGAAATCATTAGAATCTCATAATTGTAATTGCCGTAAATTCTAGTAACTTCACAGTTTTTTTCGAGTTATAGGTAAGAATTGAATTTAACCGAAGCATTTATTGTACACCAAACGTACTGCAGATCAATTGCCATTTGACTTCGATAAATTCCTTTCATTTAATCGATACCTACTATTTTATCGATAGTAATTGTGGCGCGTGGTACGCGTCAGCGCTCTGGCTGGTGACGTGTAAGTTTTTCGCGGTTACTTACGTCATCTCACGGTCGTACGATACTTTTACGCCACACCTACTAGATACTATAATATCTGAAACACATTTTTGTTGTTAAACATACTGATATGTAATAAATATGAATAATCCTACCAAAATTTTATCCTTGATTAGGAGCTGTACAATAAATAAATCGTTTTATCTATTTACTAGGTACTTACGTTACGCTTTTAAATATGTAATTTATGATGATGTAGGTGTAATGTTTGATTGTTCAATAAAATTTCAGTACTTATAATAAATATTTAGCTACTAAGATTAAAATACACAATAAATCATATTACTCGAAATAGGTATTTTATTTGATACTTATTTATAAATAGCGATTTTTTTCGTTGAATTTGATAGGCTCACTATAAAATAAACATTTTGTAAATAAGAAATACGTCTGTTGCTGGTTCATGAAATTTTCCTTACTTTTATTTCTGTGCATATCTAATTAGACTAATAGGTATAGCATTTGGGCACATTTTGGCCATAAACAAAAGCCTTTCTTATTTTCGTGTGTTGCAATTTATAGAAAATTCAATTCGTAATTTTAAAGTAAAATTATAGTCTTATATACGTATAAAACAGATGTTTGAATGATGATGTATGAAACTTCCACATTTTTTTCGGCATTCTAGGAAAATGTATTACACGTTGACCAATCCGAAGGCTGACGAATGAATGAGGTGACGTGACGTCATCGCATCACGCCACCTTCGCTTAGTGAATCTGTGCACGATCCGGCTCAACGCTCCTCAAATACGATTTTTTTTTGAAACGTTTTTCATTAATTTCCAGTTATCCGCAATTTTATGAATTTAACTAATATGTTATCCAACAATTATTTTTATTATAGTTACAGAAGCAATCACGATTTGACTGTAGCCTACTTACTTCTTAAAAATATATTTTGAGAAATACTTAGGTGCCAACGGATTGTATCTATAAATCGTAAATACAAATGAAATGATTGATGTATTGGCTTATTAAATGAAATTAAATAAATAGGTATTATATATGGTATTATATAACTTTTATAGCGAAACGAAACAGCGTCGGTATGTATCGATAAATGTAATATAAGTTGCCAGTAATTTTAAATGTAATTAATATCGTATCGTCAATCCTATGCCTATACAAATAAATTGCATCAAAAAGTTAAATATTTGTGAATATTTGATATTGAATACTGAAAACTATAAGTAGCGGTAACGGTAATCGTGTGCCGGATCGCGCACAGTTAAACCTACTCGCTTTCAGCAACAGCGGCCACACGGCAGACGCGTTTAGTTCTGCGCTCGCCGACATTTATACGTGACATGTCGTGAGCGACGGTTCTATGCGCTCTGCTCAGTATTTTTAGTTTTAATTAGTTGCATTACATAATTATTATTTTGTTCCTGTTAATTTATACAAGTTTATGTTGTAAAAATATCGACAGATACGGTACCGACAGTCGAAGAAGTGACAGAGGCAATAATTGATAAAATTGGAATAAATGCCGTAAACGTTAGACCGTCGACCAGTGAGTATTTCCGCCGTCCCGGTTTGATTACTTTCCTTCTCCTTGCTCTACTGCTCTCGCCTGTGGTTAGGATTCGCGACGTTTTGAAGCTGTGACATTTATTAATTTTTATCTGTGAAACATGACTTCCTCTGTGTTTTTTTTTCAACATTTTCAATAGAAGTTAAAATTTTATATTGTTTTGCTTTATTATTGGTCACGAATCTTAGCCTTACGGACGGTGATTCATTGCAATGGGTAACAACTGATTATAATCATATCTGATAACGCGATTTAAATAAATGGACGCTCATCTGTACGTGTTCATTCATTAACTTTCGTTTCGATTGTACTAACCATGGTTATGAATGTTGCTTGTGAATTGTCTGTGTGTCTTCAATTTACAAATAATTTACAGGGCATGCCATACATCTAGATAAGAAACTCATGACTTTAAGTTTTGAATGTGAGGTATCAATAAATACAGCCTTATGGTGAATCTAAAGAAGGAAGTGCTCGGCTTCCAAAGCTTGGCCATTCCTGGCTCGAGAACGATCCTACGGAGACACCTGAAGAAGTGGAGACTACGAAAGTTGCTTCTAAAATTGACCCCAACGTCGATTCTATGGTTTACTGGGAGAGTCAAAAGAGTGAAGTGGGAGCCAACAACGTTCCCTTCCGAGAGTCTGCAGCTTTGTCTCGAATCCCAGATGCAGTGGAAGAGCCATTCACAGAAACTTATTACAATTTTGCCGATCTCAGTATCACGTATTTACCTGAATTGGCAAAAGTACCTGAATTGAATGGTAACGTATATAAGATTTATAGTATTTGTACATATATTTTGTAGATGTAACTAAATGGCATACTTGCAAATAATTTGCTGCAAGGAGACACACAGATTGTATAATCTAACTGTTAATATGCATGAAATTTTTAAAAGATTGCTTAATTTTAAACCATTAACATTAAAATTTTATTTTCATATATTATAATGTATATGTATATTAAAGGTAAACATATGTCACATTTTACTAAAGAAATTTTGAATACCAGTTATGAATGAACATTCTCAATAATTATGCCTGTAAGAGTATAAAATCATTATTTGCTTAGTATTGTTGCATTTACTGGTGTTAGGATTCATGAAACTTGCACAATTGCAAATAAATTTCATTGAATTGATACTTAATTTATATTTAGTTAATTAGAGGCAAGGTCATTCTGTAAAAACTTAGTTTCTATTATTATCAATTGAGTTAATATTTTAGTTATGTCTATTTAAAAATATTTGAAATTTCACATTTTCAGCTAGTAAAATGTTATGCTTGCTCCCTTTAAATTGTAAAGAATAAACATTGACAAACATTAAATAAGTCAGTATTATTAATTTTTGAAATAATGTTCATCTATAATTCTAATATTATATGTCTATGTATGCTACTAAATATTGTGATCCAATCATCCATTCTACGATCGAGTATTAGAGCTGTATACCTCCACTATATTAAAGATAGGATGCTAGGTACTCTTATTAGTCAAGTTTAATTTTTTATATGTAAAACTTCATTAATATCCATCAATACTTGATTTGGCTTGACTGAGTAAATAGATATCGTGTGCTTAATAGATTGATATCCGACTAGGTACATACATATATTCTCTATGGGAATCTGGTCACGATCTGATCGATTGCACGTTAATTTTATAATTATATAGGTTATATTTTTCTCAATGGGTGAAATGCATTAATAGTTAATAGGTGGTTGTTTGTATTTAAGTAAATATTTATAAGAAGAAACTTGAAAATACCAAAATGTATAAGAATGAAAAAAATGCATTAAAAGTCATGTCCTAAAAATTTAATTGAAATTTTTTACTATTAATATTGAAACATGAAAATTTCCTTTATGTATAAAATCATTTGTTTCTTTAAAATAAATTACTATAATTTTTTAATAATATGGAATTTAGAAAATATATATAGGAACACTAAAAAAATATCATTGTTAATGAGTTAACGAGTTTTCGACTTAACAAGAACTTCGAGATACATATGACTGTGTCGACAAGTTCACAGTTGTGTTACTTAGAAAGTTTCATGAATGTATTCATTCATTGCATGTGTACAAGACAAAAACAATAAATTTCAAGCCCCCAGCTTGAACATTAATTTTGGAATTTATTGCATTATTTTCATGAATTCCAAGTAAGACGTCATAATATTTTTACCTTCACAGTCTCCTTTTGAAATTAAGTTACAGTATAAATGTATTATCAATACTGTAGGGAAATAATTATTTGTTTGATTTACAAAGTCTAAATAATTCGAGATACCACATATTTAGGGGTTCATCGGAAGGGAATGGCAACTTTTTTGACTTACTGAGGATTTCGACTTAACGAGGTTCGAGTTATTGAGATTCCACTGTATTGTTTCTTCACTTCTATTCTAATATCATTTTTTCCTTAAGTCATTTTAAAGTATTGAATTAGGTACTGAAAATTAAAATATAAAAAACGCGATTTCAAATGTACCTACAGTTCCATGGGCTAAATTGTAAGAAGTGTTTCCAATAAGTACAATTCATTATTAATTAATACAAAAGTGTTCCTCAATAAAAAGTTGGACAAATTAATATGCATTTTTAAGCATCAATAGTATCATCATAATTATTATATCATATTTTCATTTCATATTTTTGCATGTTCCAAAATTTTCACTTCCTATTGTCCTTAACCGTTATGTGGCCTCTGAGAAGTTAATAGCACAAGTATATTTGGAGCAGCAGTGTACATCAGAATATTTTCAGCCATTTGTTGGTACATTAGAAAAAAAATGTAGTCTATCATGGTTAAGTTACAATGATACAAGTAATTGGTTACTTGTACAGTAAATACAAGGAATCAGTTACTTATTTCACTGTTTCTACTGTTTGGTATTCAATATGGACTTATAGTGTGTATTAGCATACTTGCATTTCCAAATTATCGAGCTTGATTCTTTATGTAGTAATTTAAGATATCACAAAAATGTGTAATAATAAATGTCAATTGAGATAAATGGAATTCTAAATGCATTGTTTTGAAATACAGTAAAACATATTTGTCATTTGTGTGTTGTGACACAATCTAAAAAAAATGTTCATAATAAAAAAAATGGAAGTTTACATCAGGATCATTTGATGTATGTGTTATGTCAATATTTACAAGCAGAGCTTCTATTTTGTGTTTGAATTGTAGCATTGAACTTCATTGTGTAAATTAGTTATGAGTCAATGGAATATTACGAAGGATGTAATTCACCATAGCTGACTATAAGCCCTATAACATAAAATTCAATATTGCAAGAGTTTCTAAGTACTATCTTTTTCTAGGAATATATGTAGTCTAGTGTAATAGGGTTTTTGGGTAGGATAAATACTAAAACTTAGAAAATTCTATGACATTGCCTTAACGAAAGTACCATATTATACAATTTTTAGTAGTGACTTCATATATAAATAAACATATGTACGTCCATCATCTTTCATTCATTCATAACGATGTTACTGCAATAAAATATGATAGGTCACTATATGTTAATATTACTTATAGTTTGCCATCTATTTTTTCATGTAACATAAATTGCTTTATCTCAAATCGTAAAGAATATATCAAATGTGCAGTGCATAATATTCTGTGGATGAATGGTGTGATATTTAAATTAGTAATTATAAACCTTATTTAAATGTGCTGACATCATGGTGGTGGGAGTTCTGTGTTAATAATTCCTGCTTTTTTTGTGTTTTGTGTGTTAATTTTGCTTTTTCATTTCTTTTGTATAAAGTATGTTCATATCGAAATAGAAAATAATTGTTTTTCATTTGCTTCTTAATTTTTTTCTTTGCCAATTTATTTTGTACATTGTTAAGTATAAATATTACTATTTTAGTTTATTGTATTATTTCTCCAACACTTAACGATTTTTCATAAAATAATAAGGTTAAATTTCAACCTTTTGCAAAAATAATTAAAATTGTTATTTAATATTTATAGATATATCTTTAGATTTAGATGTACTATGTTAACTAAGTTTAAATTTGAAACGTAGGTGATCATATATTTATACATATATATGATGACCTTAGCTCATCATACATTACAATTATTATTAATATAATCTTATAGGTCTATTGATTTTTTATATATATATAAACACATATCTTCTAATAATAGAAGAAAAAGAACTAACAATTGTACATATGTGAATAAAATTATTATAAAAGTGTTTTTTTTTTTTAATTCATGATAGGTGCCCCAGAGACACCTAGCGGCGGTGCTGGCATCCAGACTGGCGGACAGGACGCAGGCGTGGTAGCTGCCATTGTAGTAGCAGTTATATCTGGTGTCATTATCTTTGCGGCATTGGTTAGTGTTTATGAATTTGCAAGATAGGGGAAAGTTTTTTGTTAGGCCAACCAAAAACTTTTAAGCTACTCTGAAAACTTACTGTGATTTGTTCTAGATTCCATTGATATCCTTAGCTTTATCTCGGTTAGTTGAGATTGAAAATCACATTACTCAAAATAGTAACATAGACAATAACATAAAATGCTATAAAGAATAATTGTCTACTGTTGTGTAATGTTGATATTATGAATTTCAATATTTTTTTAGTAATCATTAATAAAAAAGGTATTAAAAAAAGAGGTAGGTCCATGAGATTGTTCATTTTGTACATTATAAATACAATATGTGGTAAAACATTAAGACACTTTAAAATATATACCTACCATTACTAAAGAAATGAAAATATTATTTTTTTATGATTAATTCAGATTACTGTAGACATATTTGTAATTTTTTTAGTTTAAATTATGGCAATACAGTAGCTTGTTCCATTCACTATTCAGATTATTAAGCAATTTCTTAAACTAGACTAAATCACTAAACAATTTTACTATGCACTAAATTGCACCTAGACAGTTTCATCTTATATATGATCTGTGAATTCCATATTATTTACAATTGTACAATATGGCTCAGAGTAATTGCAATATAGATCTTACAGATAGAAATCTATTTTAATTAATAAAGTTTAATTAAATATTTTAACATGATTCTCCAGGAACAAATATATAATATTCAGTCTTCCAGTTTTACAGTACTAAGGAAACGGTAGCTAACTAAAATTTGCATTTCCAAAACTTATCTAACTATTGGACTTTTGGGAAACAATAACATTGCAAATACAGTAACTGAGTAATTTTAGTACTTTTCAAAGTATCACTTTTAAGTAGGTACCATTTTTAAAATTCATTATTGAAATATGTGAAAGATCTTTGAAATACGACCTTTTTATTATTCTAACAAGGCCTTCACCCACAAGACATATATAAATAGTAACTAGGTAATAATTTAAAAATTAAAATATCTTGAAAACGGTAAATGATCTGCTCACACCTTGAAGTTCTTTTTTTGAACGTTGATGACCTACTAATAGATTTTTATCTTTGCAATTTCTGTTATGATCATATTGTATAATAATTCAATATCACTACCGATCTTAAATGACTACAGGATTGTAGTGGTTCATCAGAAAGTTTTGTTTAACTACAGACATGTTATCAAGGTGCTAGGTGTTGTTTTGAGTAAATGTAATGATAGGTGATTGTTCAGACTGTGGTATAAAATCTTGGTATCACATTGTTTACAAATGACTCTTTGTTCTTTGACATACTAAGAATTTTATAATGTTTGTTTGTACTACCTTATATTTAGTGTATACATCCAGGCATAATTTACAGATAAGAAAAATTACATAACTTTTATCTACATAAAACCAATAATAGTCTTTCAGTTGATCGATTACTGTTATCTGTGCAATTTTCTTGTCAGATAAGGGACCAGGAAGTAATTAGAAATGTATTCTTTCACATTTTACGCAGTTGTAACATTGCAAATTTTCCATTACAAATCAGATCACTTGAATGTAATTTGAAATGGGTTAGAAATATTTATACTTGTGTTCCAAAATTTATTGTAATAAAAAGAAAAGCTACTTCTTTGATTTGTATAAATAGATACTCTTGTATATTACTTAATATAATGTTACGACTTGTCTCATACTTTCAGATCGCAGCTGTTATGTACCGGCATTACGTGCATCGCAACGTGACGTCCATGAACTTTGACAACCCCGTATATCGCAAGACTACAGAAGACCAGTTCGCTTTGGAGAAGAATGGGTACGCGCCCGGCACAAAGCTCTACCCCAGCACCGTGGGCGAAGAGGTGAGGGCGCTCACCGCCATGGAATGTACACTCAATATACAGAACAGCCTCAGATAAGAGCACCACACAGTCAACAAGACACCAGAAAATAACTCCCTTACCATCCTTCCCGTCCCTCTAAAATTGTACTTGTATCCTTGCTCTTTAATACTTCAGTCAATGATTTATGTCCTTGTGTAAAGTATAACAGAGGAATAAGATTTGCCAAATTGATGTTTTGAAGAAATGAATACTAATTTGCAATGAAAATGGTAGAATCAAAATAATATGTGGCACATATTGAGCGGTTCTAATAGTACTTTCATTGAGTCATAAACATAAAGGATATACAATTGTTATTTTTTCCATTAAACAAAAGTTTTAGATATATTATCAAATTAGAGAAAACATCCTTACATTTGTAAATGGGATAATTTGTAAACATATCACTCAATGACGTTTTACCATAATAAATATATAAGTACATTTATTACGACAAATGAACTTAGGTGGAGAAATATAAATCAAGGCAATTGCTAAATTTATTGTTTCAAGTATCATGGGCATGATCATTGGCAATATAATTAAATGTTGATATACAATTTGTACTAACCACTCTGTAATTACTTTAATACACCATGAAACTGTACATTACATAGAAGGAATTGAATATGTAATTGACAAAAAAAAAAAACTAACATACTCAAATGTAGATCAAATTTAGTTCTAATTCCAATTCCTTACAAGTAGATGTTTAAAATGTAAATGTTGTGTATTAGGTGTAACTTTTGTATGCTACATTTTTCTTTTTAGATTTTTTGTGACTTATATACAAAGTTAAAAATTGAACTTACAGTTCAAAGTTGATTGATTAATCACCTTGCACATGTGATTGATCTCGTACATTTGTTGGTTTTGTACCTATATTTTTATAACAGCAAATGCTTTTTAAACTATTATTACATCCTAGTTATCCCTTCTATATCAGAAAAAAAATGCATATACATCCATTCTCCTATATGTACAGTTGGGTAGGTAGTTCAGAACACATCTTACCATTTTATCTTCCCTATTTGGAAAACAGATGCCAAGTTTTTAATCTGTACATAATATTAAGAAAGAATTTATAAGAAGTAAACTAATAAATTTTAAAGTTGATGTATTTGGTCGGGTTATAGGTATATTCTTTTTTAAGAGATTTATAGAACTCTGTTTAGGAATAATTTAAAGTGTAAGATGAGGCAATTAAATGTGCCAAACATTTTTACCGAATCAGTATTAAAATCTAGTTGCCAAATATAGTGAATGTTATAATTAAGCAACATAGTGTAAATAAAAAATAATAATTTCAGTCAAATTAATTTTTATATTGCTGAGTGGCATCATTTTGATAATTTTGCATACAATCAAACTTAGCTGCTTTATATAGACGTCAAAGTCAAAATTTTTACTGCCAAAATGTTTGTTTTCATGCGAGCAATATTGAGGTTAACAAATGGTGAGTTTCACATAGTGTTTTTTTTTTCTTATGATGTAGACAAAACTATGCAAACAAACCAGTCTAGTAGTCGCATATTTTCTTTTTGACATTGTATTTTTTTACTTTTCAGGCACAAGAACCTCTCAATGCGCCTGCTACAAACGACTTTGTATAGTGCACAAGTTGGCAGTGAATATCTTACAATGACATTGAATGTGAAACGGAAAAGACGGACATGTGATAAGCGTAGTGTAACAGTGAACGGACCTAATTCTAATGTGTCTGTAGTAACGCAAAAAATATTTAGAGAAATGTAGTGAATATTAGCTTTGAAGTTTGGAAGTTCTTTGCCGCCGGCCTCGTTTTATTGGATCTCTAGGATTAAATTGTTTCACTTATCTCTGCACTCAGTGTCTCGAAATGAATATTTTTTAATTTAATTTTACAATAGATATTTATCTCAATTAATAAAATGTAATTGTTGATTTTATAAGGTAACATGTGCAAATATCGCTCAAAACTGACTTAGGTAGCCTCATGCATTGAATTTACATTTTTATATGGTTTTACTAGGATTTAGTTTTGTGCTGCCGAGAGCAATCAATGCTACATAAATAGGCTTTCTGCAGTCCTCTATTGTGAGAATACCTATTTAGGCTTTTTGAAACTTATTTCTAGGAATCTGATTATGTGATCAATAGTGTTCTTTAAATATGAATATTTAGTGTTGCCAGATATTTTAATATTTGTGATCTTTGTAGATATTTCCATTGTTTTGGAAACTATTTATTTAATTACTTAGTTATTAGTCGAAGCAGCCTAATTGTGAATGCTTGATTTTTTATGAAGTAATATTTTGTGGATTCTTTGAAATGTCAAAATAGTTGTTTCACCTTTATTATACAAATTTATTTACTGTGTATGCAATTGAGTAATAAAAATAAATAAAAAAGCAATTGACAAAATACTTTCCCAGTCATTCATTTATTTAAACTTTTTATTTATTAAATTATGTGAAATGCTCAATGTTCTCTTTATTTTTATTTCTTGGTGCTGAAGATTAAGTTTTTCTGTATAGTGTAATGTATTTAAGTATACCATGTCACCATTAAAACGCACGGACATTTTTTACCATAAGAATCTATGTACATTAAAATTTTTTTTTTTACATATATGTACATATAGTTTCTTTGGCACTCAGTAGCTCTCTAGTACATAGGTACTATCATAAGGTTGATCAAGAACTTCCTGAGATGCTATCAATATATTAAACTTTATTTCCATATTTTATTCTGAATTGCCTAGAAATTGGTGTTAGGGTCTTATAATAAAGTTGTATAACTTTAAATGAAATCTTTGATGTTTTGTAAAAGTTTGTTAGTTTTATAGCAAATTTTTTTAGAAAAATATTTGTATAAACTAAATTTCATGTATTATTTATTTTCAATGATTAATTGAACTAAATTGTTACATGTAGTAAATAGGTATTTATAAATTTTATAGAAATTGGGCTTTTGTCGATAATTATTTTCTTCACGTATAACTTACTACTTATAAAAAGTGACTATAAACAAGTAAAATCCTGCCAAATTTCTTTACCTAATTAGCTGTAACCCCTATCTGCAATGTAATACGATTACATTAAAATGCACATTTCATACACATAGCTCTATAAGTGTGATCACCTTAAGAAATTGTGTAAATAATATCATTAAAATAAAATATATGTAAAACGTGTTATGTATTGTTTTTTTTTCTTAGAGAACCTTGTTAACAGACTTGAGAAGAAATAACTTTTATCTCCACCAGTGATAATCGCCTTGCTTGGAAAAAATATTACTATTTTTTTATAATTGCATAACTAAATAATCTTAAAACGGTTGTATAACGCATCTTCGAACAAGAGAATTGAAATCAATATAAAAATTGAGGTTTGTTTGCACGATATGGCCCAACGGACAACCAGTGTATTATTGTTCTAAATATTCCTTATAACTCTAACGTTTAGAACGCGCGCGCGTTCTCTATGTAGGCCGCAAGATCCCCAATTCGTCGAACGCGCGCGGCTTCGGTGGGGGCCGCGCTGATTAGTTCTCGACGCCGCACATAAAAATTCACTTTAAATTTCTGGGTTATACTTGTCTGTTAATCGTATTTAGAAAATAAGGTAGCAAAAAAAAATATCTACCCTTCGTGTCACTTACGTCAGAAAATTTGTAATGTATTTATAAAGTTGAGTAATCGTTCAGTTAACTTAAGGATGGCGCTGTCGTCGCCTGTTTGTCGATAATCTGTGTTTATAATAATCCACTTTAACGGAACATGAATGAATTTATTTACTACCAGCGAGTTATTCGGATATGGTGTTAATGTACGTTCAACGAGGATTATACGATACCAGTTATAACATGAATCTTAGTACTTAAGTTTGCATTTTTGTTGTAATGTACCGACAAAGGTCATTGACATGAATACAACTTAGTTACATTATTACCAAAACGCGCGCGTAATCAGGTAACATTGATAAACGCAAGGTGCCTGATTTATTTCTCATACTAAATTATTTATGTTGTATTTTATGTTTTATTATGTAGACAAATGACGAGTGCTATTCTTTTAGATACTAGTGTAGTAAGTAATTATGATTTTATATAAAATTCTACAAATTGTTGATAGTGAAAATAATTTTATGCAAAGTAGGTGTGTATTTAAAAAAACCATTGCGATTACAGATTAGCGTAAGAAACTTAAACACAAACAAAAGCATAAGGTATTTTAGTAGTCAGTGAGAACAGATTTGTTTTCTTTTTGCACAAAATAATATGAGGTCAAAGAAAAAGTTTTTTCGTATTTTATTTAGTATATATATATATATATATATATATATAGACATTTTGTGCAACAACTTGTTGCCATTTGGTAGGTAGTGACATAATTCCATTGCTGTAAAAATTTTGGGACTTCTTATAAAAAAAAGCGACAATTAATTTTGAAAGTCCTCTTGACTGACTTGACCTGAAAGGACTGTCAAAACTAACAGTATTTAGAACTATTAAATTCTAAATAGACTGAAACAAGTGAAAATCTGAGTACGGGTCTCGCTGTAGCCTGTGGATCTTGCTTGCCTTTTGACCATGATCTTTTTCGCACGTTTTTGTCGTTGTAATACATTTTTCGTCATCATCAGCAATGCTCTATTTTTTTGAAAACGGTTCGGTTTCATTACGTTTCAGTAGAGAATCGCAAATGAGTACACGATTCATTAGATTTCTTTGAGTGAATTCGTGTGGGACCCCGAGTACCGAGCTTTTTTGTATATCCAGCTTTTTTCAAATGGGTCAAATTGTTTTGTAGTCAATCCACAGCTCTTCAATATCTGAAGAGCGTCGTAAGAGTCGTAAGAACTAATATGCGGATCTTGTTCTACTTTTTTCAAAATGACATCGACTTTTTCCATATCAGGTCGACCAGAGCGAGGTTCATCTTTGACATCAAATTTACCGGTCTGAAAACGCTTAAACTAGTTTTGTGCTACTTTTACCGATACTGCATTAGGTCCATAAACATCACAATTTTTCTTGAAGCTTGTGTCACATTTTTCCCCTTTTTTTTTGTAACAAAAATTCAAAACGTATCGAATTTCTATGTTAGATTCCATCATTTTGGTGGACAAAAAAATAATAGAAAAAAGATTAGACATCGTTTTTTTTTTGCTTTTAATTTTTCTTTTTTTAAAGTGCCATTTATTAAACGGCATCAAAACTAGCTAGATATAAACAGCACATCCAAAGATTTTACAGCAACTTTTAACTTATAAAATAGAGAAAAACTTTTTCCCTTATTTTAAATAAGATATTTATTTAAATTCGCATACAACAAACATATCTATCTGACCGTTCAATAATGATTTAGCTTTGAACATTTCTAATCCTAGATATTACATTATTTTGAAAAAATTATAATACACACTAACGCTACTTTGACGATCACTAACCCAGTTTCAATAAAACCATACCATATGTGGTTATCACAAAGATAGAAAAATCAATTGGAAATACAGATGTCATTAAAAAATCATTAAATTTACAATACCTAAACAATAAAAAACACAGCAAATAATTTATGATGTTGGGCAACATTTCTAAATTTTGATTAGTTACTATAGCGGTTGTACGTACTGAATATGTTGCAAACAAAGATTCTATAATAATTTAAACGTTCATTGGTAGATTTATCAATGATCAGGAATTGAACCTGAACAATGTTGCTACTGCTCGTAAAAGCAACATAACAATATTTACGACTTTATTCTGACATTTCCAATTTTATTTCAAATAAGGCAATTTCATTAATATCTTATTTGAGCTTCATATAATTCTAGAATTTTTCGAGACATTATAGGACTAGTTTCCCTCCTCATAGACATATTTCCTTTTTATTTATTGATGGTATTTACAAAGCTTCTCCTATATATCTACAGATGTCTATACATTACTAGATGTAAAGTTTTTTTTCGATGTCTATCTACTGATGCACAAATATTCTTCCTGATTTTTCAGATTTATAAACATGAATGACTTCTACATTTTATTCCTCAAAGATACTTTAGTCTTATGTAACGCCGGTGAAAGAATATTTTAAGGCAAACATTTTTTTCTTGTAGACCAAATCATTGGTACTATATAAATATCGTTAAAAGCATGTCAGATTTTAATCACCCACAGTTGTGGGGGTTCGAATTTTTATCACTGGCGTAGCTAGTATGAAGCAACTTAAGAATAAAATTAAAAACACATAGGTACATTGAAAATTGTTTGTTTAACGTCAACATGAATTAAATGAGATAAATTTCTCGTGTAATGATTTTTATGAATTTTGTTGTCATATGAGCCAAAAAGAAAGTTGTAACAGGCTTCGGTCGGTCTGCAATGATGAAGCTCCATCCTTTGTCACTGTTTATAATTTATTTAACGCGTTTAAATGTGGTCGCACTAATCTGCGTGAGGGACGTCCTTCTACGGCACCGACAGAAGACAACATCAATGCTTTGCTGTTCGTAATAGAGACTGACAAAAGTTGTCTACCAGTAGATTCAGACATGCTTAGGCATCGGTATGGTCAAGTTTACTAATTCCTTCATGAACATTTAGCTGTCAGGAAAGTTTTGCACTCGGTAGATACCTCATAATTTGATCGAAGCTCTAAAACTTCATCATATTAAGTAGAGTCGCAAAATGATGCAAATATTTGCCGGTGGTGATAAAAATGCTATGTACGACAGGTGAGGAAAGACGGATTTACTGTTACGATCCCGAAAACAAAAGACAGTGCTCAGTGGGTGTTTCTTTTCAAGAAATCGCCTACTCAAGTAAAACGAGATCGAAACCTTGGAAAAAAGATGACAGCCTCTTTTTTTCTTAATGTCAGATCATTATCCAATAACTGTTTTAAAAGACAAAAAAATAGTCACTTGCGGACCGGTACACTAACAATTGTTTGCCTCTTGTTTCGGATGAAGTTCGAGAAAAACAACCGCGCAGTAAGATTCTCCTTCATGACAACGCCTCACCATATACTGTCAGACAAACAACTGAATATTTGGAAATTTAAGTATAGAAATACTGGCACCCGCCTTACAACCCCGACCTTGCATATGCGTTTTTATTTATTTTTTAAAATAAAAAAAAAAATATGCAACATTCAAACAAATATTTCAGAACATAATAACATAAATCTCTAAGTAAATTAAACACAAAAATATAACTCATTCATAACCACGCTTATCCAAGTTAAAATAAATTTTTCTTATTCTTGCATTCAAAACCTAACTTGTCCTTAAATAAGGAGATTATTGAGTTGAAATTATAAATTAAAATCACGCTTATCCGATTCTTTTTTATTCGCCATAGCAATATTTTTCGTCTATTGATAGTGTTGATTAACATTCTTTTGCTTCATAATTATTCGAATAGTATGGAAAAATGTTTTTGACTTTGACAACTTAATTAATCCGGTATAGTTGTGGTATGATAATGTTTTTATTTTATGGACTGAACATTCTGTAATCGGTTTTTATTCGAATGTTCTGCATTAAGAAGTGTTTGATTATTGTTAAAAATTTTAAAATTTATGATGGAGACTTGAAATCAATCAACTATTGAAAAAAATAATCAAGGAGTAAAGAAACAAATCAAGGAAAGGACGTCGAACCAATATAAACAAAAACAATAAGGGAGCGTCTTTTCTATCTGTCTCTTCAATTTATTGTCAATCCAAGAGTTAAAATGATCGATGTTTGATTTTTGGTTTACCGGTATAAAGATAATGATTCACTGGCTTTAAATTTCAGTAAAAGTGATTAAAAATTCCACTCACTTATATTGTGAAGAATAGAAGTTTACTTCTTAAAAATAAAGTAGTTCAAGATTGTTTTTTAAAGAGACTTATTTCTTCTTTCGCTCCAAAGGGGAGAGAACGTTCAAACATATCAGTAATCCAAAACCCCACAAATTTGTTTGTTCGTTTTTTATAACAGGAGAGAACAAAAAGTTTGTTTGGGTGTATAAAGACACATTTTTTATAAAAGCTTTTAGGCTGAGAACGATAAGTATTAATGTATTTAATGGTAAATTACTAAAAGAAAACCGGGGCGGGGAACATGACACACATAGGTATGTGAACAAGAAGGTGAGTGTTTGCAATTTTATCAATAAGTTACAAAGCAGAGTTACAATCGTCTCAAAAGCAGAATTTATTTGTATTCTGAATTCAATATAAAACATTGTAATGATTCCATGGAAGAATGACTTAAAGTGAAACGGCATGTTTTGGAACATTTTTAGCACTTAATTCTATAGTGGGTTTTCTTCTTCAGTGTGGGGCATGTATACTATTAACCAATAGAATTGTTAATATTCTACTGAAAAAATGAAAAGGAACTTTCAGAAAAACCAGTAGTCGATTACTGAAAAATGGATACATATGCTTATAGCAAATGCCTTTTACCAATTGATTTGAAGCATTTTTGGAAAAACTAATGTTTTGTTTTGATTTACAACAAGTATAATAATTATTGATAACACCAATTCAGGATGCTTTTTGTAAGCGTCAAATAACTCTATACAATTTGTTTTGTGAAATATTTTACACACCCAGCATTCTTTATATGAGATGAAACACAAATGGAATGTGGGTCTACCGAAGTAGTATCAATTTTCTTTTCAAGGCCATAAATGCCTTGTAATAATTACTATATCCCATATTATATAAGTCACTAGGTAAAATGATATCCTTATATTTAAGTTTATGATATTTTCGCAATTGTAGAATTTTCCGACATTTCTCTATTGTCTCTTTGGTAAATAAATGAACTTTTCCACTTTTATAAACTCTTTCACTAACACAAAACAGACACTAACTCAGCAGACATAATGTTGGATTTACAAATATCTATCAATAATAATATACTCTCATCCGAATTCACAAAGGCATATTAATAATAATATTATACATTGAAATTATATTAATAATAATATAATACAAAAAACAACATAAAACCTCACAGAATTAGGTTATTTCACTATATTTACATATAAAACACAAAGCTTCTACATCAAAGTTAGGAAATAAACTGAAAAAATGTGACAAAACCGTTAGCTGAGTATACTTTTATTTTGTCCAAGGCAACACTATCCTTGCCAGGTATAAACTCCAAGAAATAATCATAACCATTAGAAAAAAAAGAGAGGTTACACAGAGTAAAATACTACTATATGAAAGAAGAAAAAGGATGATTATACAACTTATGAGTATGGGTATGTACGGTTTTGATGTCTGCCAGGATATTATCCATGGAGAAAACGTCAGCCAAGGTAAATACAAGCTTTTTATAGTCTAATAAACAACTTATTTAAAAATAAAATTTAATAAAATACTTTTGAAAAACTATAATTTTTATCAATATTAAAAGTGTCTTCAATCACCATGGAAGCGCGATATTCATCTACTATTGCTATTGTTGAATAATAATAATTATATATTTGGAATTTTTAAACGGCGGCCTTTATAAAATACTTTTAAAATTGGTGAAATTTTTAGGCCTGACGTACCCGAGTATAACAAGGGTCCACCTCGCTGGGCTTAGCTAGACCTCGCCTTATGGGTGACATATATAAAATACTCCCTGGGCAAAATTTCAGGTTTTTTAATTTACCTTAAGTTGCTGGTCACTGGCTCTTAGACTATAACAATGACTAGAGAGAATTATAGAGCATTAAAAAAAAATTGGCACTGTCAGTTCTAGAGGAATCCTGGAAATTGTGTGATATAAAAAACCTGTTTTAAATCATTACACATTAGTAGTTCGAATTCAAATGTGTAAGAGAATCACCATCACTAAAACATTAAATGAAATGCAGAGGAATATATTTAAGAAACAGTATTTATTGGAATCCAATGAATATTTTTGATACAAGATGCTTGCTCTAAACAGCATCTGTTTACTGAAAAGAAAAAAAGAGCATTCAAAATACTGATTAAAAAACCAACAGGCCGTACTCTTACGAATGCAAAAATTGAAAATGTTAGAGATTTACTGGCCAGGCAATTTGGAGAAGAATGGGTTTCCATGCTTGAGTTAGAATATTACAATAAAGTTTCAAATTTTAATGAAGCAGCAGCTTTGGAAACCAAACGTGACAGTAAAAATTCAGATGTGGATGAAGATGGAATGTGCGGTTGTTTAGAACTAAATATTGAGACTGAACGAGTTTAATTAATAATAATGATATGATTTTTCAAGGATTGTTTTGATCACACTTATTTATGTCTTAAAAATCAAAATATTGTGCAAAAAATCAAAATGAGCTTTATTCAAAACTACCTTTATCTAAATAAATATAACAAAACATCACTTATCCCAATTAGTTTTGTATAAACGACACTTAACTGAAATAACTTATTTTAATAGTGTTTTCACAAATCTATTTATCCATCAATGTATTGACACTTACAAAAAGGGATATGTAAGCTTTTGTTCCTAATCTCCTCATTTAATAATAATTACTGTTTTATTACACGTTACAATATATTTTTTTGCATCTGTCCACACAAGGATATTGTTTAATTTTATTTTATTGAAGTTTTATAGGTTTATATCTTTCTTTCATTGAATTTCATAGGTCCAAATTGCTAAATATACCACTGGTTTTAATCATCTTATAAACTACTACTAAATTATTTTATTAATAAGTAGCCGTGCATGTGGTTTTATGTGGATAAACATAAAATTAATTCCTTCATTTTTTATATTGAGTGATCTCTTTATTCAGTCCATATAAATACATTATTAACAAATTGCTCTCAAGTGATTAATTCCTTAATAATTAAATGTGTATGTGGCTTCACCCAAGTAGAAATAGAATTAATTTCTTCTTTTTTATATTGAGATATCTCTGAATGTGCTATATATAAATAAACTTTTACCAAATTATTAATAACTGATTGGGTAATCAATTTCTTTATATTTTATTTCAAGCGATCTCTCTTTCAAACATGATCCTGATCTCAGTCTATACTGTTAAATTCTAATGTATCTTATTGACTTTTAGTTTAGTTATATCTGTTAATTTTAAATAAAAAAGTCTTATTTCAATTGTGTTTGAGATTTTACATTAATTATTTTTTTTTACATAAAATGATTAAAACATTTTTTGTTTACTTACATATTATTTTTAGATTTCTTCAAAGTATCTTTACATTTTATTGTATTTATTTTTTATATCCAAAATACCCATACCTGTGACTTTTATGTAAGAGTTGAAAGCAAAAACAAATAAAAAAATAAATGGACTAATCTTGATTTAAAATAACTATATTATTATGTTGATTTAAGTGAATTTGTAAAACAATATCTCAATATGTAGCATATATTTTTTTCATTTTCACTTTATCATTCATACAAGTGTGGATGTCTTAAAAACGTTTTTCACTACCCTTTCATATCCCTTTTTTTATATGACAGTTATTATACTAAAATAAATTATAACATCACAATTTTTTCATCGGTTAATTTGTCTAGAAAGAACTAATAAGTGCTCACTATGTTATACACATATTATCTAATTTAACTACACATTGACTTACTTTACTAACTAAATTTAGATCTTTAAAAAATCTACTAATGAGGCATTGTACAAAATCCTGCACAATTTTGAACAAAGTTAGGGTTATTTAGATCTTTTTAAAAAATCTGTTCCTGTAAAGAATATGCATAAAACTTATAGTAAAGTTAGAATTTATGAGAGAATACAAGTTGTATTCTTGACAATGGTTCCATTCAAGAAAATTAAGCGTAATATAGAATGAAATGTGAGTTTGCTTAAAATAAATATCACAAAGTTATAATATTTAATTCCAAGTGTTGAATTATATACTTTACTGGTTAAACTAGTTAATTGTGATCCCAATGGGGGATGAAAAACCTTCGACTTCAAAATAACATAAATGTAGAAAATAAAGTCAAACCGCAATTCAATTTTTAAGGTACATTGTAAAATCCATGCGAGTGAAGCTGCAGGTGCTACTGATTGGAGACAGAATTTGATGTATTGATTAATCTTTTTTTCTTTGGTTGATGACTTCCAGTATGTGAATCATTCAAATCAGTTTCTTTTAGATTTGCCGTATAAACCTCATATTGTTTTGTAATGTGATCTCTGAATTCCTGGAATGTTTTATTTCGTATATGTTCCCGTACATGTTCAAACATCTCGTTGTAATGATGAAGGTTATGACTGAAAATAATAAGAAATTGAAGTGAGTTTAGCAAACTTTAAATTATTATCTCCTTCAAAAATTCTATTTTCTAATGAAAAATCTATTTAGGGAATTTTGATAATTCTATTTTACAAAAAATACATAATATCATACAAATTACTTTTGTAGAGGACGAATATGCCTTCATGGGAAAGTGGTTCTGAAATAAAATGCCATTGTTGTTTCACTATTCACACATATGTACACTGTCTTAATCCTCTGGCGGATGCTGCTTCCCCTATTCTTTGGGGTTCATCTTCCGTCACAAATTAAATTAGGCCGGACGTGTTCCGGCTTATATAGATGAGGTGCATCTCTTCTATCGTGCAGCCGACCCAGCGCCCCCCCACCCTATTCCTTCCAAGAAGATCTGCCTTCTCTTTCTTTTATTTATTATTTACAAATCGCATGTATACAATTAACTATTAGAACACAATTATTCAAAATTAATATTAATCATTTCTAGACCGTGTCCATGTACTTATAATAATTTTGCGTGCGGACACCGCGAATTTACTTTATCCTGTGTTTTCCTTAATTTTTCCTATTGATATCTTATGGATGTCCTCCATATAACCCTCGTATATGGTAGCGAGCTAGCTGCATGCCCTAAATATCCTAAAACTGGGTTATACAGCCATACAATCCCATGCTGCCACCACACAATCCGGTCATATGCCTATCGAGTATACCTCAGGATATACTGACAGCCTAAGGACCTTTTATAATGCCTAATTTAGCTTGAAAATTAGGTATAATTTGTATAATGCCAAATTACACTTAATTTTCAAGCAGGTTATCATCTGTGAATTCTAAAATAAGCCTCGTGCTATGCCATCACTCTCAAAACGGAGGAAACTTATTTGTACTCCTAATATTAAATGGTGACTAAATTTAAAAAATACAATTTAGCTATATTCAATACGACTTAACTAGTTATTTAGGGTATCGTCATTCGTAGCAACTTTTTTTCAAATCAATAGTAAGAAATTGAAAACTAGAATAAAAAGACAATTAAATACAAATAAAAAACAAAAATGGTACAAAACTAAATTTTTTTAGCATATTATTATTAGCTGGGAAAATATCTTTTTGTACATTCTAAAGGAACTAGATACTTTTTTTTAATTATATGCTTATAATATATATCTTAGAGATTTGAATGGACTGTCATTCCATTTGAGCATGACGTCATTCATTATTGTTTGTTGTGAAGAATCAGTGCATAAAGCTGGCGCGATCGGTCATCGGGCGACAAGTGAGGTTGGCAGTTTTATCAACAGCTATACACATCACCACAAAAACCTTATCAACAAAGTTAGAGATCCCCAAGCGAAATTGACCAGACACTACGAAGAGGATATCCCAAATGTCAACCTGTACAATATTAAGATGGTCTTCAAACAACTGAAAAACAATAAAACACCAGGTGAGGATGGAATTATGACTGGACTTCTAAGAGCGAGTAAAAATCCTAAAATTAAATTCCTTCACAAGTTATTTAATTCCATCATACTCAAAGGTATAATGTCTAAAGTGTGGAGAAGCATTGTGGTGGTCTTATTCCTTAAGAAAGGAGATAGCACCTGATTGGAGAATTACAGACCCATCACATTCTTTCACCACAGGTTTAAGTTCTACTTGAGAATTATCACATCTTATCATATGTAAAACTAAATTTTCAATGATGTCACATAGACTATCGCTATCTTAAAGTGTGTAAATGTATGTACAACAATGTCACTATTAATGGAGTATAAAATGACAGCAAAAAATCAATCCAAAATCAGGGAGATGTTATATCTCCAAAATTCTTCACTGCAGCATTGAAAAATATTTTGAAGCTCTCAAATTGGAAAGAATTAATATCAATGAACCTATAACTCACCTTCAATTTGCTGACGATATGGTCGTATTGGTGTAATCGTTGAATGATCTAGACACCATGTTCAGAGACCTCAATGGGATTTTTCAAGAAGTGGGGTTAAAATAATTTTGGTTTTATTCATGGATGAAAATTATGTTGAATGTCTATGTTATACTCAATTCATTAATCATTACAAACTCTTCGATTGAAGTTGTTGAGAAATATGTTTATTTGAGATAAACCATCTGATTAGGTAGATTCAAATTCGATAGAGGTTATGTGAAGAACTTAGCTTGACTGGGCAGCATTTGGGAAATAATGAAGGATCTTCAAATCAACAAATGATGCATGTTACCAGTGATGATATAAGGATGCCAGAAGTGGTCTCTCACTCTCAGTCTCACAAACAAGTTGTTAGTCATTCAAATGGAATAGAGAGAGCTATGCTTGGAGTTTCTATGCAAGAACAAATGTGAAATGAGGAAATCCTTAGAATCAGAGTGATCAACATAACTCACAGAATCAGTAAGTAGAAGTGGCAAAGGGTAGGCCACATCACTCATAGAACCAATAACTGCTAGGAAAGAAACTTTCTCGAGTCATAACCACAAACTGGATGTTGCAGCATAAGATGGCCTCCCTCTAGGTTGATTTATTAACTGGTCAGATTCACAGGTCACCATTGGTTACAGTTGTGCCAATACCATAATTAGTCGAAATCTAGAGGGGACCTTTAAAACTAGTAGTGGATGGTCAATAGCTGAAGTGAATAAAAAAAAAGCAAAAATTGAACATCAATAAAGTCAAACAATTTCACACTTTAAACATTTTTTTTTGTTGCATGATACGGAATAACATAGTTTTGTATTGAATTCAGTTTTTGTACATAATTAACATGTGAAATTAATTTATAAATGTTTTGCTAATATCCTTCACTCTAATACTTACATATTTAATAAAACAGGTGCAAGCATTTCTTTTGTTGTAAGAAGGTGATGTATGTATGCTCGTGTATGTTTAGTACACGTTAAACATGAGCAACTATTTAATAGGGGGCTGAAATCTTCTTTAAATCTGTAAACAAATAATGCGGCATTATTAAAATAATACCATATTATTATGATATAGTCTTTAAAATAATAGAGAATATTAAATTAAATCAAAGAAAACAAGTTATTTTTAAAATTATAATTATATTGATAAATTTAGAAATCTATAATTAAAGCAGTTAACGGATACATATACTTGAGACATAACACTGTATGATTAAGACAAAAATCGATAAAAGATCAATTGAATAATTGAAATTTGTTCAGCAGCTTGTGGTAAATTAAATCTCTTAGAGTCTAATCCTTTTTCTTGTCTGTTGGAAAGGATAGGTTAGGTTATAGGTGGTCCAGAACTACATTATGTATAATTTGTAATAAAAACTTAACTAAAAAATATTCAATTATATATAAGCTAGAATTCTATTTTTTCACTGTAAATAAGTGTCTGCTGTGGTTTGTATGTGTATAACCTATCAATCTCTATTTTGTTTGATATTGCTTGATGATATTTCTATAACTTTTGAGATAAATTTTGTTTGCATACTATGAATCAAAAAGTATTAGATGACTCTGGACCCATTATTTGTCGACAGTGAGAATATGCATTTGTACATATTTAGAAAATGCTCTTTATTTATGAATCAAATTTTCCTAACAATTAAATACTTCTTGAAATTTCACATAGTAGCACAGGCCATTTTTTTTAAATATATAAACAGAAGCATGGTACAGAGGTGTGTTGAATACTGGTATACTCACGTTAACAAATAGACATGTAGATATGTGAGAGCAAAATATTTAAATTTAATTATAGAAAGAGTAGAAAAGAAGTTGATATTGATTACCTTGTATCATTGAGGTTTAAAATACACAAGTCATCAGTATTATTTTCAGTAACACAAGTGAAATGCAATGTTAAAGCATGACCAATATTAGTTAATTTTGCTGGGTAAGAGCCATCAAAGATATCAAAACCGTATGCTACTGCTGCAAGTGTCACTACTGGATTCCAGCAACCTTCGAGTATACGAAATAATTCTGGAGGAAGAGAACTCTGAAAATAATGGACAAATTTAATGCCTATATTAATTATTTAAATAATGAATCAAATTAATACTATGAACACAAAAATAAACTTTTTTGTTATTTAACTGTAATAGGTCAAGACTAGAGATTTTGAGCAATAAATTTCAGCAATTGGAAGATATGATAAAAAGATAACAAATTTAGTCTTATCAACTTTATTATATACGCAAGTTTCGATCACTGATACAAGTTTCGGATTGCTGAATGGTGAATAAATAAGAATCTCAGTCGTTGCAACTGCAACTTAATTTGTCCTATTTATTTGAAATTCCTAGTTTTCTACCATGCGCCCAGTGAGAACTACCTTCAATCTTGTTTAGTGTTGACATGGCACATGTTTAACTTTACATGACAGTAAAAAAACGATGTACGATTAATGGCATAAATAAATAGTCTAGTCTAGTCCCATAAATAGCAAAATCAAAATCCCATGAAAAAGTGTGCATAAAAATAAATTGCAACTTTCGAAATGTGCAAACTTCAATTAAATTGGCAAATTTTGTTTTTATTTGGATAGGTACTTAAAAATATACCCCCGTATACCTTGCCACGAAACAGATTCTTGATGTCTTGCAAAATTAATTTTGTTATTTATGTCTCTTTTCAATTTTTTGCTTTTCCAAAAACTATAATATTATACTTCTATAAAAGAACATTTCAAATAAGTTTAAACATAATATAAATAACTAAAAGTATAAATATTTTTAAATAATATTACTTTCACATAAAAAAAGGATTTACATAAAGGCATAAATTTTAGTGAAAAACAAGAATATATTTTTTTACATACACAAGTTTCTTTGAAAACTGGTTCCATTAAATCTACAGTAATTTTGTGTGTTTTAGGTCCACCTGCAGTGAGACCAGACAATGCTACTCCTCTGAGTGTATCTTTGTGAGCTATTATCCGATTAAGGCATCTTTCGCGTTGTTCTTTTCTGTCACTCCCAACAATCACACCTGGAAAATTCAACCTTTATCTATTATAAGCCGACTGGGCAACAACTATCTGACTGTGGTTCTTTCAATAAATCTTAACAATTACTTGAGGTACAAGTATGGTATTGAATTTTCAGCTATTCTGCCATTGTAGTTATGAATGCATACTAATACACAGGTAGAATTGCTCACATAAAGTAATAAGATTACCTCAATTCTCATATCTGGCAGTTATTAGAAGAATGACTCTGTTTGTTTGCAATTCTTTGACATACCAACTGTACAACCAATTGGAGTGAAAGATAAAGAAGGAAGAAACAAAACACTTTCTTTATTCTGGTCAAGTTAAGATTAGTATCAGAATTAAAAGCATGACCAGGAATGGAGTTGATAGGTTCTAGGAATGGAACCAGTAATGTGAAAGAAGATGTAAAACTAGTTTTAAATTGATATGAAAGATGAACAATTTTATTATATGTAATGGCAGATAAAGTCATGAACAAAAAACTAATTACTTGTTGTTGTAGTATTGTAATATACTTGTAACCTAAACCTTTTCTTTCAATAAGTACCCGAAATATTAATAAAACTTAGGGCACCATAATTTAAAATTTTAATATTCAAGATATGGATAAATGAAAACTTCACAATCTATAGAAGGCATGTCTACATTTTTATAAAGTTTAGATATATAATGTTTTTTTATTAAATAAGGAACAATTATAACATATAATCAATTAAAAACAAAAAAAAAACTTTATTATAACAATTTAAAATTAGAAAAAATGTAATTTTAAGAAAAAGAAAGATGGAATTCTGTATTATACTGAATCATACCTACTAAAGCAGTGTTCTGAAGCTGTGGTGAGTTCTGATATCTCTTAATGCAAATTTCCAGCATACTGCAAGTTCTATCCACAGATTTACTGACCCGTTTGATACCGTCTGTAAATGATATTAAACTATCGGCGACTGTCAGTACTATTTCAGGTTTAAATGCTTCCATTATATCCATATATCTGTGTAATCATTATTAAGTACATAATCTTTTAATTGTCTATAACCAATAAATCAAAAGTAAGGCCAAGGAATATAAAGAAATGATGTAAGGCCAAGGAATATAAAGAAATGATGTAATTAATTATTATATAATTAAAATTATATGCATTAACTGAAAACACACCGAGAATTATTAGCATATTACCTATCTGCACTAATCATTTGTTTCCCATTTTTAGTCCAAAGGGGGGTATCATATCCTTTTCAAAATGTCCGATTGGCGTTTCTTCATTTGTATCATGTACTGATACACAAGCAATATGCTCGCTTAACCCAGAAAAATGTGCTACACCTTTGTTTTGTCCTCTTGCACCAGTTTCCAGTTGAATACAATTTGACAAAGGTAACCAAAGAAGTTGTGGTGTTGGAAACACTCGAGTTAACACATCTGCTGTTAGGTGAACCACGCTACCACCCTTAAAAAATGACACGTATATTAACATATCGTGTAATCTACTTATAGAAATTTTATATCAGAAAATACCTTAGTGAATAGTGCAGCAGTAGGTGTTTCAATATTAGTATTCGGTGATTTAGTAAAACCAGACAAAACACCAAGCCGCTCATAAGCACCATTGTAATATGTTACTAGATAACGCATTTTAATCATTTATTTGCACACTGGGTAATATACACTTAAACAGTGTTTCATAAACAATTCAAAATTCCCTGCTTTTGACCACTTAACCTAAAACGATGTGCACAAAATAATGTTGCCAATATTTCCTTCTTTATGTTGCCATCCTACATGTTATAAGAGTTAGTGCAGTTCCCAGTATTGGCATTAGTATCAAATTAGCTTATTTATAGGTAAGTAATAGTAGCGCTAACTGCGCCAGAAATTTTAGTTTGTATATTATTGATCAAATGTATTGTAAATGTAATAAATTTAATATGTTAGAAGATAGTAAAGGAAAGCTACCTGTACAAGTTAATACATATCTCACTAGATGTCTCTATGACCGCTTAAAGTGTTGCTTTTAAATAATAACTAGCTTTAACCCAGGGCTCCACACGCATAGACTTAAATAAATTCTTTCATCTTGAATATCGCCTCATCATGAAATCAACATCTCTATCACTATCCCGTTCTTGATTTTGATTCTGGTCCTGCTCTCGATGTCAATTTCTTTGGTTCTCGATTCCGATTATGAACCCGCTTTTAATTCCGATGCTCGTCTTGATTTAAGAAGATTCCGTTTCCATTCTCGATCACAGTTGTTCCGTTTTACATTTTGGTCTCAGTATACTACTTCTCATTCCAATTACGGTCACGCTCTTAATTTTGAACCCACACTCGATTTTGACTAGAATCTCATAATCGATTTCGATGCCGGTCCCAACTTTCAATCCTGATTTGCGATTTCGATTTTGCTATCGGTTCTGGTTTGGACGGAGACGTAGCAAATGCTAGTAATATCAAAATAAAATTTAGGCTATATCATTCAGGAATACTGTACCTTTTTATGAGTGTAAGAATTTGTACAATCTTTAATGGTAGAAGTATAAAAATGAAACTGAGTTATTAATTAAGTACGCAGAAAAAAAATGGACAAAATACACATGACGGTTTCGATTTTCCATAAAACATTTCATCCCTTATTTATTGTCTTAGAGTTAATTTTCTAAAAATGATACATCGCATTACTTTTCTTTTGTAACCTTATGTTACCTCTTGTAGCGTTATAACTTTTAAGAACGAAGCGTGCCATTATTTTTCATTAGTTATGACTTTTCGTATAAATAATTTGAGCGGTTTCGATTTCCCATACAACATTTCATGCTCTATTTTAAGTTCTTCAGGGTTAATTGAAAAAATGTATGTACTTAGATACTTCTTAATCTCTATAAGTAACTAAAATGTAAAATTTGACATCTGTAGCTTAAACGATTTTAATTTTCCATACAACAATATTTCACCATTTTCATCCCCTTAGTGGTTGCATTTCTATAAATCTTTTCTTAGTGCTCGCCTTCGTTATAATAGGAATCTCTTTGCAAAATGTCAAGTCTTTAGACTAAGTAAAGCTGTGCGTTGCTATATCAGTCAGTTAGTTTACTCTTTTATGTATAGAGATATAAGAAATTGTATGATTTGATGAAAATGCATTATCATATTTTATATCATATTCAAAGGGAAAATAAACATTTTCCCGTCAGATGGTCACTGCCGCCCATGGACACTTGTAACACCACGGGTAGGAATAAGATATCTGATGAAGGGGGATTGATGGCGAGAGAGTGGAACGATGGAGGGGAAAGAAGGTCTCCGGAATACTTACTCACTGAGTAAAAGGCAACAGAGGAAGTTGCTGCTTCACGTCCGTATTCTGTGAGAGTATACCATTTTATCGATCGAGCCAGCCCATTTTTGTGCTGCAGCTAAATTAGCCACAATATGGCTTTGCCACATATTATTTGAAACATTATATGTTCAAATTATTCTCTACACATTTTTTATCATTCATTATAAGGAACCTAATAACCCTACTATGTATTTTTCTCTATGGAAACTAAGACCATGAAAAATAAGATATGCGGCTGTATATACATTAAAAGTAGGAAGGGTCACTCGAATTACTCAATTCAAATTATTGGAAAACCGGCCAAATGTATGTCGAGCTATGCGCAGTAGAGTTCAATAGTTGCCTGTAATAGAATATGGATTTATAAGAGGTTTTTTGTTTTATACTATGATGCAACTAATGAAGTTCACAAGTTAACGGCCAATGATATCTAAAACGAGCCCACATAGGACGGGTGATGAAGACGTTACGATTTTATATTACCATAATTTTACATGGTTCATAAACTTATATTTACTAGCAATTTTTGTAGGAAGTTTTAAATTTGAACCAAAATTTGCCTCTTACTTTTCCAAGTACATTTTACAAGTTGGGCGATTATTACTCGTTCACTTGCCTACTTATCTGTGATAGTTTTCCTTTAACTACTTTATGTAATATGCTACTGTCGTGAAATTTTTCATGTCCATATTCAAGAATAACCATTTACCTGAGGGGGGGATACTTGATTTTATAAAAATTGTATTTCAAAGCTTAATAGTATGCAAACGGATTCCTAAATCGATAAATGCTTTTTACGGACTTGAAATATTTTTGAATGAATTAACGATACCACAATACCACACACCATGGGATAGACGAGAAAAAAATTCATCCCCATTACGTATAGGGGAGGTACCATAAATTTTTTTTGACGTGACAACGTCTTATAAATTGGTTTGCCGGGTGACACTTCAAGAAACTGCGTTACGCTCCGCTCACGCTGCGCTCACAATGAGCGAGAGAGGCACGTCCCTTCCACTGGGCGGTTAGCCCGCCTAAGAGCGAGAGAGACAGAACAAAAAGGGAAAGGCACGCGTCCCTTCCACTCAGATAGGAACAAGTTAAGTTGTAGTAAACGCTGTTTCATTGTACGCAAATGTATTGCAAGTTATTGTATGTATATTTGTATATAAATACGTATGTATGTGTAAAGGTAAAAATAAAATTTTGTTAATATGAAATTCAGTGCGAGATTCTTTGTATAAATTAATGTTTTAAATATAATTCTTTGTATAAATAAATGTTTTAAATTGTTACTATTATTTCATCCTTCTTCCTACTATACGAATGAATATTCACATTAAAATGATTTTACCACTCAAAGTCGTTGTCACGTAAAACTTTCGCCCGTATACCGACTTTACAGGCAACCAATTTTTTTAATATTTATTTTACCACTTTGTCGGCGTGATTACTGTGTAATTTACAACTTTTTAGTATTAACAGTCTCTATATTCATATTTTTTTATTATAATGAGACTGAAAAATTATACACCATCTAAACAATAATCGAGATCAATGGATCGACTTGGTCGTTCAGTGGAAATTCGAGATTTTGTGAAAGAAAGTCGGTTTATCTGTTCGGATTGTAAGAATCGCCTCTAATGAAATTCAGTAAATGCGAAACTTGGTTCTTTGCTATTTTCATCCACCGTCATCAAGGTCCAAATTTTTTTGTTTCATATTTGTCACATTTTAAGAGAGTAGTAGGCAACAAGTAAGGCTGTCCGTTATCGATTTTTTAAAGAAAATATGTAAGAAATTCAAGTCTATGGTTTATAGGTAAGCACTAAAATAGTGTAGCTCTATAAATCACTAGATCAGCACTGGTGAGTTTGCGTTCGAGTTTGATCTGCTATGGAAGTAATCCCTACTTGTAGCTGCAAACGTTTTTTTCCTTGGATCAAACTGATCCCCTGAGTGATGGCGGTTCAGTGATTAAGACCGACTTTCGAATCAGAAAATACCGGCTTCAATCTGACCATGGGCGAATTGGCCTATCAATTTTTAAGTTTATGTGAAATTAAAACCACTATAAAATCTTATTATAGCATTAGTGATATCAGTAACAACCTCCAATCTGGTACTGGAAAAGTGTCTGATATAACAAGATTGTGCGAGAATATGTCTGCGCAGAGACTGATCAAAGTCCTATCATAAAAAAATAAATATTGCGCAGGGCCAAAAGATAAATAAGGGTTCTATTTTTCCTTTTGAGATACGCATAATCTAAAAAAATGAATGTGTACCAAGATCGTCTACAAATTTTAAATCTAAACACGACGTATATTCGCTTTATTTCATTGAATTAGGAATTTCTAATATTCTGGGAGTACATTTAAAGTACACCTACCTACGTACTGAACTGAAAGAAACTTTAAAAGGAAAAAAAGATCTGTATAGAATTCTTCAAAATTATATCGATTATTGATATAATAAAAGACGCAAACCTAACTTAAATTTTTTATGCGTAGTGGCAGAAAAGATTGGTTTAATTAAAACTGTTGCTAATAATAATAAGCTAACAGATGTTATTTTGGGAAAACAATAAAAATTTTGAAAAAACCTGTTGAAATGGTGTTCTACAGTGATATTCATATTTGATAATTCTATTACACTACTTCAAATAAATGTAAAACTTTGTTCAGAGAGAAGATACAATAAAATTTCATAATAAAAAGATATGATAACATCCATACTTTACTTATGTTATTTACAGCAAACTATACACATGTTACATGCATAAAAAGAAGATCTACAGTGGGAAAATTTGGTGGAATCCGTATCCTGGCCCTGAATATCAGTGACCAAAGTACAGATTCCGTTGGATACAGATATCTGATTCACCGCAAAATGCAGAAACATAAAGCCTTTACTTATCTGTACCCTAAACGCACATTTGTCTAGTTAGTGGCTGAATATTTTTCCTTTTTGAATATACCTATGAATTCTGTATCGTCTTATGCCAAAAATAGCTAACTGAATCCTTGTTCCAATTAAAAAGTTCCGGAAGATATAATTTGATAACAAAATTATAATTCGAAAATTAATATTATCTTTTGGCCTTTAGGCTATCAGTTATTTTGGAAAGTACCCTTATGCAAATTTCCCCTATTATGGAACGTTGATATTTCCTTTGACGTTTCGTTATTTATTAATTTTAATTTTCCATAATATTATAGCCATTTACATTTGGGGATAAAGGGTAGCTTTATAGCCCCGGGCACAGTTTCAATAATTCAGAAGCGTGCTATGGACCCCTTTTGGAATATTAATTTGTATTACTCTCTTTTTAACAGCGTTATTTATATATATGTAAATGTTATTTAAGATTAGTTTATATCGTATTTATAGATGAAATAAGAACGTGATAAGAGTTAAGGAAAAGAAAATGTTATGTCATTATATACATATAAAAGAAATTTATTGATAAAAACTAGTTATATGCTGATGTCCTAGAGATATGTGCTGTTGTTTCAGCCCTTTGGGGTCCGTAGGTGTTGTTTATATTATTAACAACGTTTATATTACGTAGCTGTAGCTGAGAATAGTAAAAGTCAAACTATCTTGAGCTATCTGTGGGTATATCGGATTATAACAAGGTTGTTTTGTTTTCATAGAAACGTCCTAAATTAGAATATCAATTCGTAGTTTCCACTTAAAACTTTTTGTCTTAAGCAACTTTTAGTGGACTATGACAACGTTGCGTAGTTTTTCAAATGTTGTTCAATTGATTGTTGTTCAGATGATAGAAGTTTGTTTTATCAATCTTTTTTCGATCGTTTTAGTGTGTTGCTTGTTTGTTGATTTTTGCTGTCGGATTTTTTAAATTATTTATTTTATTTTAGATTTTTTAGTATTCCGTCCATCACATTCCTATTAACGAAAGTGCGTAATTTTATAACTTTATAAATCGGGCAAAATGTAGAGATGATTGATGAGTACTATTGATAGCGTGTCAAACAAAACACAAATGAAATTATAATTGACGTCAGCGGTTCAGTTGACTATACGGGGTAAAGAAAATGCGTATTACGATATCCAAGACACACTTAGACTATTTAAAGCCAAAATATGAGCATTTGAATGGATTGATCACAAATTTATTAGAGTGATTAAATTAAAATGGTTGTAATTATTCCTGATTAAATTTGAATACATGATACATGTATATTTTTGTAATCTCCTTTTGATTCCCTTTATTTTGATACCCCACTTGATGGGTTTGGTTTAAAAAAATTTTGAAGTACTTACAATTTGGCGCCTTAAATCCGCCATTTTATTTTTTTTTTGTTTTAAATACCTATCTAAGGACATTTGGCTTTTTGAGACAAATCTAACGATACGTTAATCATCGAACTCCATCGAGCCGTTTGGAAGGTACGTGGCAATAAAGAAATTTACAAACAAACATGCAAGATACGCGCGAAAAATAATACCCTTCCTTGGTAAAAGTCTGTGTTATATAGGTATGAACAATATTAACAATTGCTGAATTTGGGAAGTTGTACCCAACTTCAGTAATTGTTAATATAATATTAATTTTCGATATAAACAGCAATCGTTAATAAATATTAATATTAATTTACGCTTGACCATCGTTTTTGTTGCATGCTTGTGTATTTTTGGACCCATATTTTAAGAAAATTTATTGAACTCTTTAAAATAATTCAGCGAGAATACTATTACGAATATGTCATCAACAAAGTACTTAAGGTTAATCATCAGTGATGGTAAGTAACGTCAACTGCGTCCATGTTAATTTAAATCTAAATTCGCGTTAGGTTTTTACAATCCTTGTTCGTGAAATTACATTTGATACATCACTTACATTTTAAGAATCTATAATTCGTTGAATAGGCATTTTTCACTCAAGAAAAAATGCAATAAATTTGGGTTTTTTTTTTAAATTTAATGGTATGCAACCACAATTATTATAACACCAAAACATTATAAAAAGAAACAATTTAGGGAGAAGTAGAACCGGTTATGCTTATGGATTTTTCGTCTTCTTTTACTTGTAAATTTTGTAATATCCTTTTTAACATTCCATTAGGAAAATTAAAAAAAAAATCATAAAATTGGAAAGTTACTGTTTTCAATCCGATTTTCGAAAACCTAGTTTACACAAGATCCATACAAACATACTTTAACATTTTTTGTATTATAAATAGCCTTCTACAAATGATTTCACGTCGAATGGTCAAAGTCCCAATTACAATCCGTCCAGCCGTCAGCGTATGACAAACATCCATACAATCATACTTTTATGTTTTTTTTTATTATAAATGGCCTATAATCATCTACAAACGAATCCGCATCGAACGGTCAAAGTCCCAATTACAATCCGTCCAGCCGTCTGTGTATGACAAACATCCATACAAACATACTTTTATGGTTTTTTTATTATAAATGTTCCATAATCATCAACAAACGAATACGCATCGAATGGTTGCAGTCCCATATCGATACTTTGAGTAGTTTTTGCGTGATGAGCGGACAAAAAAAAAACCATAGTATAAATATGAATTCCGTAAACGCAAAATATCCTCATTTTGTTATTTTTCTCAATTTAAACAGTAAATATTCGACATTTAATTGAAAACATATATAATTTAATATACATGAAACATATAATAAAAACAACAGGTTCTGATTTTAAAATAAGAAATTTCCAACCATCTAATAGTTACAAAATGCAAATCTTTAAACGTTTCACTTCAAACATAAAATTTCATAGCCTCATTAAGCCAAAATGAAAACCGTAACCCTAATAATATCTTGATGTTTGCTAAGTACCCTAGAATATGGAAAATAAACAGAAACTGATTTTATTCTCTTGTATTTAGCGATATACTTAAAACTTTTTTCTGTTTTTTTTTATCAATTACAATTTAATTTCTTTAATTGTGTTTCTTTTAATTACTCTTAATTACTCTGTTGATTTGGGTCAAGTGAAAATTTTATTTTATTTTTATGATGTTCAATATCGTAGTAACTTTATTGATCGATTTTACAACCCATTTGTAAAATCTCTCGGATGCGAATGTGAACTTATAGCAGATAGCCAAGTTTGTTTCAAGTCTTTTTAAACATATTTACATACTAAAAGGGCATTATTTGGAATTTTTGCATTGTCTACTTTGCAGTAAGTTTATTCTGAAAGCATCCTTTTAGCTGTATCATTTAAAGGATGGGTATGCACATTATTTATTCATAGCTTCTTATTTCTTGTCTTAGTGTTACAGTACCTCAATGTATATTGAATGTTACAATTCGCAAGGCTTTTAATCCCGCTCCTTGAAATACCGCTTACCCTAAGTATTTAGTCATTCCTTATTATTTATCTCATGTATAAAAGTCACAATAAAATCTATTTTATACATTTTTAACATGTTTTTCTTTAATCACTCTCACTGTATGTATATTATTAAGGGCAAGAATATTTAATCGATTTTTACTCACTTCCTATTATCTGATTTAAGTATGAAATATTGCATACCTGTTTGTTTCCAATGACAATATAATAATTTGGTACTATCAAGCTATCTGGTGGTACAGGAGGTACAGAGTGTAAGTCTTCAATGGTCACTAATAAATCCGTCGAGTTTGCGCCCATTTTCTTTATTTGATCAAGTCTCATACATTATATTACACTTAATGATAGGCCTTTGATCATGGAACCGTGAGTCAGGTAGTAGAATTGTTCAATAAACAACAGGAAATTTCTTGAGTTTACGTTCATTTGGTATGTTTGGACGAGTTCACTACATTAGGTACATTTGAAGATAAGTGTCTGATGATGAAGTCGAAAAGTGGATAGGAAATCTTCAATGGTTATTGATAAACCCACGAATTTGAGGCCATTTGGTTTGTTCTGTTAAGTCCATCAGTAATACTAATTGTATACGATGAGTTCACTGTAAAAAGTAGAAGAAAATCGTTTTAAAAACTAAAAAGAATGACCCTTTATCAAAATAATAGTAAAAATAGAGTATAAAGACATTAAAAAACAATCTACTAAAATAAAAGGTTAAAAAATATTTTTATATAATTTCATTCAACGTAACAGAAAGTGGGGTGTTTAATATAAGTTGGAGTGTTTTCTATTTATATTTCCTTGATTTTGATTTTTCTAAAAGTTAGCGATATACGATTGATTTTAAATCATGACGAAGATGACTGATATCAAGCATCCATGTTTTTTTACGTTATTTAAATTATATGAATCGAATATTTTTTATTTGTTAGTTCTTTAAATCGTGTTTTTTTTTATTTCTTGAATGTAATTTTTTTTATTATTCAAGACAACACGAATTTAAAAGGTTTTTACTAAATCCTTGAAAAGGCTGTACGTGCTATACATAAAAATGAACTTCCACAAAAAATACCACTACAGCTTTAATAATGTCTTTCGTATGAGCAGGCGGGTCGGTGCGCGCTCACCTGCATTAATGCACGTAGCTTAATGCAGGCGCTTCTCAGTCTGTGTGCTATGTGTTCGTCCATATGTTTGCGACTACTATGCGAAATTGTAACGAAATAGAAAAAATACGTTAGAATATTCTAACTTTCTTCAATGCCGCTATATAGCATTTTACATAAAGATAGAACAAGTATTCGAGTAACTACCCTGTTCTTGGTCTTCCTGCGATATCGAAGTAAAGTGTTGGTTCAGTCGAGGTTCGATATCTTATTCGACTGCTGGTGCATTGAACGTTATCGAATGTCAGTTGAGAGAGGGAAGATATTTACAGTGGAATCTCAATAACTCGAACCTCGTTAAGTCAAAATCCTTAGTAAGTCGAAAAAAACTGCCATTCCCTTCCAATGAACCCTAAACACGTAGTATCTCGAATTATTTAGACTTTGTAACTCGAACAAAATATTATTTCCTATGTCATATATATTTATACTCTATAACTCGAATTTAAAAAGGAGACTCCGTAAGTCGTCGTAGTTGTACATGGAACTTCCCCCGAAATAATAGCAATAAATTCCAAAATGAATGTTCGGGTTGGGAGCTTGTAATCTATTGTTTTTTGTCTTGTACACGTGAATGAATACATTCATGAAACTTTCTAAGTAACACAGCTGTGAACGTTATGTTTGTTCCTTGTCGACACAGTCATATGTATCTTGAAGTTCTTGTTAAGTCGAAAACTCGTTAACTCGAATTTTTTTTGCATTTCCCTTGACATTCAAGTTATCGAGATTCCACAGTATTATTATTATACACACCGCGGACACGCGATACGTGTGTTCGTAGCGAGCGTGTCGCGATACGCGGACCTTATTGGTTTGCGTACTACAATAGCCCGCCGACTTGAATTAAACCCTCTTCTTAACGTCAGTTTTGTCGTTTTAATGAATTTGTAATGGATTTATCGCTTTACAGTAACTCTAGCTTATCTACAAAGTAAACTAAATCCGCTTAACCCAGAAATGTAGATCGTGTTAACGCTTTTCCACTGAGAGATGATCTGCAGAAAGTCTTCGTCATTTTCCGATCTGCAATTTTTTTTTAAACCATAATTGATAAATTGTAACGTTTATCAGTTTGTTTCACAACTTGTAACGATTTAAACAAAGGAAAGTCGGCCTTACCTGCGTAGAGTGTTAGCGCATGCAACGTTTTCAAAAGCCGGAAGATCACTTGGGTTAATTGGCTGGTAAACTATTAAGGATGGTCACCATGAGGGTGATTACAGTAATCATTGTGGAGACTGCAGAGTGGATGGCTTATCAAAGAAGAAGTTTGTAGACAGCACGGTTCGCCGGATTCAAATCTACGAGAACGTGCCACAATGTGATCGCAACTGCAGATTTTGACTACTTTTTAGGTGTCTGACAAAAATAATATATAAAATCTGACAAAAATAAATTTCATCAGGCATTTTAGTTTCTCCCACATGAAAATCTACACGATTGATTAATTTCATAAAATTTTAATTTTCGATGATTTAAGTTTTGGGGTTGCGAGTCCAGTTCATTAGAACAGTAGTTAACAGTAAACTAGCTTCGATTTATTTCGGTTTTGTTTTTTGACATGGATTATCGCACTAAACTTTGTTCGCATCATTTACAATCCACAAATAGAGCAATCAGCATTTAAAGCGACATAAAGTTCATGACACAGTTCATGAACTTTATGTCGCTCGCGACACCCTGTCTGTGATGTATTATTATTTTATACGTCGATGTCATTACACGTGTATTGAATAAGGCAATTCCCGCAGGAAAATTTTCCGATTCCACTGTCAGTATAAGTGAATGATTAATTCCAGCCCAAACTCACTAATAGTAATCACCGAATGAAACATTTGATCAAAAAAATAATACGTCATACCCAGTCGTTAGGGCCTTAAATTTTGGCAATGGGTGAAAGGATGTTTCAATTCGTTCAATTCTCATTCGCTGGTAGATTTACTTTAAACATGAAAATGTTTAGGATTATAGTGAAGGTCGGGTACCGCCATTTAATTTATTGGATGTTTTGTAGGATTTAAAAGCAAAGGGTTTTATTTATGTTCCTTGAGAACTTTCACTTTAAGGAATATGGTAGTACCTTTTCAAGTAATTTACTTTTTAACAAACATGACACCATTGCCTTTTTTTAGCAATAATATGTTTGTAATTACACGCCTCATAATGCAATGCATTTAATAGGGCTTTGCCATCGAAAAACTTTTTTTGCCTTTTGTCAACAAATATGTTTATAGCTGTACCCTCGTTAGTATAGGACAATGGGAAAATTTGCATACCATTGTACAGATAATTCTATAAATTGTTATTATGTCTACTTCAGAAAATAATTTAATTTAATAAAAACTGTTCAAGAGTATGTCGGACTATGCTCATTATTGGGTTCTGAAGCCATTATTACAAAGAAACGCACTACAGATAAAAAAAGTTGATACATTGTTCCATGTTTCCCGCATAGAATAGTTATAAGCACTTTAATCGCCTACATGTAGAAAAACAAGTAGCATTTCGACTATTATGATGAAAATAGTGTAAACTAAATTGCATTAGCAAGAGTGTATCTTCATGGCGTTTATGTCCTTTTGTTAAGAAGCGCAGTTTTTCGGCAATAACTCAAAAACGGTATATCTGACCATGTTAAAAATAATTTTCGTTGAAAGTATTTGTTAAGCGTTACTTTCGTTATTTATTTTGTATTTTTTGGACATACGGTTTAGAAAATAGTGGGACGGGGGGGACGGGGACAATTTTTACTATTTTCGCAGCGATTATTTCCGAAATTATTCACGTAATCAGAAAAATTGTTTAAAAACCTTAAAGTATTTTAAAAAGAACTATTGAAGTACGTATCACACGTTGATGTTTGTTGAAAAAAATATTTTCAGCTTCTGTTATATGAATGGAGAGCCCCCCTGGAAATATTTATTTTTGGTATTTAACCACCAAACTAACAAGACATCTATACTATAAATTACATAAATATGTAGTTTCCTCATGTCCTGCCTGTGACATACGGATGGACGGACGGATCGTGCGTCCGTGTGTCACAGGTATGTCACAGGCAGGACATGAGGAAACTATAAGAATTTCGTTTTGACCATTTTGGCTCGGAATCCAAAAAACGAAAATGAAATCAAAATAGTCTCGTTAATCAAGCATGAAACTAGTAAAAAATACGCTCACATGTGAAACAAATTCATTAATTTAGCCTTTTTTTCATATGCTTTAGAATTACAGCTAGTAGTTTCCTATTGGAAATGGCTTTCTAATTCAGTGCCGTTAAATTATAGCTAGTAAATATAATTTTAGAAATGACATTCCAGCACCTCCAGGTTGACAAATGGGTAATTTTTGGTGACAACCTGTAGTAGTTATAAATCTATTTTTTCATTATTCATCTGTTTCTAAGAGATTAAGTTGTAATAGTAGCAAGAATATAGTCTAGATGACATTAATTTTGTTTCTTTTTATAGACGGGTGTTCGTTAGTTGTTGAAACACCCATCATCGTTCTCCATTGAACATTAAATTTTACATGTTTACCAGCTGTAATTAGTAACGTGCTAAGTGTGGGAGGATATTTCCGAATTATTCGAAAGCATTTGACTCTACTTTACGAACAAATTATCCTGGCGATTCACCAGACCGTATTTGCTGTTGTTAAGGGCCGGCTTTGTTCGGTCCGGCCGATTTAGGAAAGCCTCGAGGGAAGTAGGCATCTTGGAGAATGAACGACATCCGAGATCGGTTGGCTATGTGTTGCGCGCTATCTTACTGGCGCAGCGGTAGTTGCGGTTCGATTCTATGAATGTCTTCTCGCCAAGGAATTGTAGTAGTTCTGGTATTAAGCCCTAATATTAGATTACTATTAGTGCAACATTAAATTGTTGATGCGTTTCATACTGACGCGAACATCTCAATGTTTTTAACCGATCCGATGAGACCGCTGAAAATTGCGGCTACCGCGTAGCGATGGCATCAGCGTGTTGTACTTTACAGGGAAGGACTGTATTGTTTCGCTCTCAACATTTGGTTTTCCAATACAGTGTTATTCTAGAATATGTCAAATTGAGATCGCTTATAGCTACCGTTATCGGCTGACGGAGATTGTTTCACAAACGAAAGTTAATGAAATGCCGCGATCCAACCTTAGCTAAATGTTAAAGTACTAGCGCGAGCGGCCAAAAGATACGTCGCAATCTGCGACTGATTCATTATTTTGTTCTGTGATTGCGGTAAGGCTAAACTTTTTGTCTTAGTATTTATAAACTGTAACACGTCAATGTTATTTTTTTGACGTGATAACGTCTTATAAATCGATGAACGCCGGCTGCGCGCACGAAAAAGTATGACTCATTGTCGCGTTCCGCCTGAGCCGATTGTGCGAGCGAGAGCGCGGAACGAGCGATCACCCTTCCACTCCATAGGCAGATACAGCGGCCGCACACAACCTACACGTGAATTGTTTTGTCAATTGTTTATAAAGTAAAGTGAAAAATGAATGTGGTTTCCATTGTTTATTACAACAACGATTGCGGGAAGTGATAATAATTCAATTCAATTCATAAAATTATGCAATTTTACATCAATGTTTTCTTATGACGTTATCACGTAAAATTATTGCGCGTAAACCGACTTTACAGACAACCATTTTTTAATTCACGGCTAGGTATTTCGTTGTTTAAAAGTACCTAGATATGCTCAGTCAGAATACAGCAGTGCACAGCTTCGGCATTTGCGAGTGAATGAATTCGCGAACGAATTCATCTGAAATTCGATATGTGATTGCTCATATGCGGCCGACTGTGCGCGCGTAAAGTTATTATTTTTTTTTGTTGGCATATAGATTTTAGTGTTTTGAATGAATATAATCAGATGGATCAGGTTCTAAACAATACTATATGTAGATAGACCATAATACGATAGACAATGTGAGACATTGTTTATCGGTCCGAATATTGCAAACGATGGTGAGTGATCAATTTGATGGGACGATAACGATAAATTGCTTCATTATATAGTAACTCATCAGTACGCACTCGGAAACAAAAGCAATAAAAAAATATTGTGTGTGTCAGCTCCGACGTACGAATGGAGTTTACTGCTTTAAGATGATATCGTACATATAGATTAGTATAATGGTAAATGAAAGCATCTATTATATTATTCAAAGCATAATACACGATTCATTTATTTACGTTAATAGTAAAACAATTAATTCGTCATTTAAGAAAATATTGAAAATAATTATGTTATACAATAAAATTTTTACTAAGATTGATTTTCTCTATCATTGACGTTATCTTGCGTAATGTTTATCACAGGAACAATAGCGGTATCATTAAACACTGAAACAATTGGTTTATGGTAACTAAAATATGATACAAGAATGTCGGAAGATACATGTGTGATAAATTGTGAAAACATCGTATCAATAGTTGTACCATATCTATTTGTCCCTAGTGTTCTGTCAGAAATTAAATCTAAGTTCAGTTCATCTTTCAGAAATTGTACTAAACGCAAACCATCTTCTTTACTAAAATCAATATTAAAATCTCCACCAAGTATAAGTGGAAGTTCATGGTAACGTTTCTTCAATAGTTTTGAATCCCCTTCTGTATACACTAACAATGATTCGTGGAGAAAATCTATTATATTTGTCACATTCTGACTGATTGAAATGTAAACAGTAACCATGACGATTTATTTATTTCAGTAACCATGACGATAGCGTAACGTCATTTATCTAACACTTGATTTTACTCCCATAAAATTCCATACCCCAGGCCTAAATATGAAATTGATTCTTAAGGAGTAAACTCCAAAAATCTTTGATGTTGTTTTCAAAAGACATTAATGTAATAAATTTTTGATTCATCCCCAATATAATTGAATTTTCTAAATACTTCTTACGTCCTCAGTTGCGGCGTAGCATGCATTGGGACCCAGGGCCGTTTTGTATTGAGCACCTCCAAAATATTTTTACAAACGTACTTACGTATTTTTTTTTGCCAAAATGTTCTATTACATTATCAAAATTTACTTTTTTGTCCTTCTCAATAGGCAGAATCAGAAGATTGGTTAGTCGTTCTTGGGTCATTGTGGAACATAAATAAGATCTCATCAACTTTAATTTTGCAACGCTTCTGTCACAAGAAGCTACCGAAGCACAAAAAGTAAAAAAAATCTTTGACACAACGCTAGACTCAAACATATTTAGAATAGTCCAATTTATAATGAATCTAAGAAACTTTAAGGTAGTCCATTGAAGCGCTCCTTGGAAAGAAATTCTATTGGTTTACAAGTAGCTCTTTAGTCGTACAATTATTAAAATTCTGTCCTCTGTAGAAAATATATCGTAGACTTTTTCAGATTTGGAATTAAATCATGAAATTTTTCTTCTGTTGACATAAGCAGAGTTTCAGGTTAGACAACACTAAAAGTTATGAGAATATCATCCATTGTCCTGTAACGATGGTCTAGTTTTCCGTAAATCAATAGACATGCTAGCAAACTCTTGCAGTTCTTATATCAAAATTAGTCATGTGTCTCGAGTAATTTCTCCTGGCAAACGTTCCCAATTTTCATCAAAATGTGTATGTTCTCCTTTGTCTTTGTTCAATCGAAATGTCCCAATCCTTACATTTTTTTTTTGTGTAGGAAATAACTCTTTCTACTATTTGTATATCGTTGGCTTTAAAGAAAAATTTTCGAAACTTAAATTTTTATCACACACTTGTATAGTGTATACCAAATATTTTTGAAATTAAAACTTCTTTAGCATTGTTGTGATTTGAAACTCGATCAATTGTCTCGTAATTTAATTTTCTGAAGGTTTCAATTTCTAACGCGTGAACCGGACACACGTCAACTTTTTTGTACATAGTTTTGTGTCTATTTACATCTCGTAGCATATCACATCAGAAAAAAAGATATAATAAAGAAAACCTTAAAACCTAGGTTGTCTGTAAGGATACAGCAGTATATTTTATGTGGATACGTTTATGTGGACAAATAGATGAAAAAAAAATAGTGGCTACAAAAATATTATGCAATATCGAATATTGTTAGATAAAAAAAAACACAGATCTATTCAATGTCATCTGTTGGTACGTAACTGATCGAAGTCGGTAACTTTGTTCAATTATGCCCGACTTCGTGCACTTATACATCAACAGATACTTTAGGGCATATAAACCCTTATTAACGAAATCACCCCGTATTAAAAATATAGCCGTTAAAAATTGAAGTAACACAAAGCTGGTAAGAGTGAGTGGTCGATCACCTTTCGGTGCTTTGCATTCGGGGCGGATCGCGCCCACCACCCCCGCCTTACGCCAACACTATACAAAAGTAGAGATTGGTAGATGGTGCTGTACTATCATGACTGGCAACTGTAGAATCATGCGGTGTCTAAGTATAATATTTAGCTAACTAAGTGTATTGTCCTATGTCTATACTTTTGTTGTTTCATAATAGATTTATCTTTTCTTAAATAGAGTCTAATTCTATATCATATACATACAAATTTCATAAACACATAAATCGTAATTTTTGAGTCATTGGTATAAGTTAAACACTCGAAATGTTACTGATAGAATATACGAGTATATCTTAACATTTTACAAATAATTGGAGAGTTTTTCGTAATTTCTTTAAGGATATTTCGCTCTTAGTCATGCGAACGAAATTTGATTGATTTGAAACTTAGTTCCTCAATCAAGTTACTAATTTTAAATCTAAACATATTTTAGAAATAGTGACAAAAAAAATTAATACTTAATTAGTAGAAAGTTATTCTTTTCGAACTGATGGCATTCGTTAAAGAAAATTGTTCTTTTATTAGTAACGTCCAAGTTTTTGGTAATAATGAAAATTTGGTAATAAAAGAAAATAATGAAAAATAAAACGAAATAAATAATGAAGTAAAAATTATAATTTCAACAGATAAACAGACGTACAACATATGGTAATTGATTTTACTAATTATCCATCTTTTGCTCTTGTAACTAATACACAATATAATATATATCAACATTTCGCAAAGTGGAATTGTATATTGGATCAACATGTATTT